>AUXH01000107.1:0-40657 GCA_000482145.1 Strigomonas culicis
CTTATATATATATATATATATATATATATACATACATTTGTTTCCTGGTTTTTTTTTTCTTATGTATAGTGGATTGTTCTTGCTTTTTTGTATTCGGTTTTTTTTTAATTGTGATTATTGTTCTATTATTATTATTATCGGTATTATGTACTAGATCGGTTCAGGTCCATGATTGTATACACGCTATTACGTACATATGGGTTTCAGCTATGAAGCATTTTCTTATTTTTCTTTTTTACCGGTGGTCAAAAATAAAAATAAAAAAAAGAATAGCCACATAGAGAACATACCTCATTGATTTACGAGAAAAAGGAAGAAAGAGAAGGATCTTTTCAAAGGCGAAGGAAATGGAATCCTCAAAGAGTAAACAGATCTGCAATAAAAGCGCGTTCCCTTCACCTAAATAAATTATTGGGAGTCAATACTTATAGAACCAGATAGAGATCAAAGTGTGGGGAATAAAAATGAAAAATAAAAATAAAAAAATCGTTTTTGTGTGTGCGCGTTTGCACTACTATTCGTTTTGTCGGAAGGCGATACGGTTGCAGTGTGCGGACGTTGTTCCTATACGTATTGAGCGTTAAAGAAGCTTAGGCAACCAGGTCAAAGATGGTAGATGTCGTGCCGAAGCAAATGACAATAATGCCGCTCAACAGCAGTGCCATCGTCCCAATGATGTTGTACCAGCCCGCCTCCTTCACAGTAAAGCCGCCGCTGTAAATGTAGAAGAAGGAAGGGAACACAAAGGCGATGAAGCCGCCCGTGAAAGAGCCCAAAAGCCCAAACACAATGTTCACGTTCGGGATGAACAGCCCACACAGTAAGGAGACCAGACTGAGAACAGAGCACAGCACAGCGTTCTTCCACCACGCCACCGTCTCCAGGTGCCACCCAATCAAATGGTGGGCGGAATCGCGGCACGGCAAAATGTGCAGGGCGAAGGCGACGCACAGCTTCACGACGATGCCACAGTACGCGACGGCGAAGTACAGGTCCTTCAGGGGGGAGGTACACGGTCAGCAAGGACGACTTGACGCCGCTGCCGAAGTCAACGTAGCCGAAGAAGCCGGACAGCCAATAGAGAATCGTGCAGATGATCATGCCGCCGAAGCACTGCGCCTCCATCCGGCGGACGGTCAGGCGCGGCTTCACCTCGTTGGCGACCTCGAAGTAGTTGCTCTGGCAGAGGTAGGCGAACATGAACTTCCCCATACCGCTGATGGCCGAGTTACCCACGCGGAAGAGCTGTAGGTCCTTGTTGTGGAGTCCATCCTGCAAACCGTTCATGCACGAGTGCGCAATGACGCAGAAGACGAAGAAAACGATGAAGCTCACACCGACCAGAGACACGTAGCGGATCGAGTTAATGTGCTTGGGCAGGGAGAGAGGTAGCATGAAAACGATGAACGTCACGACGGTCAGCACACGACGGAAGCTGAGCGTGCTGTAGTACCCGGTGACGCGGTCGTCCTTCAGGAAGGCCGACCACACATCGCTGACGCAGATGACGTACGCAATGCAGGCACCGAAGCACTTGACGAACATAATGACGGCGGTGAAGATGTCGCCGCCCTTGCCGAAGAGGCCGCCCGCCATCCCCTCGTAGCTGCGAATGCCCGTCTTGATCTGCGCCAAGGCAAGGATCCGGAAGGAGAACACGGTGAGCAGGAAGATGAGAATGAGGTAGATGGTGCCCATGATGATGCCGGACGTCTGGAAGGCGGCAGGGAGCGCCAGAATACCAGCACCCAGACTGCTGCCCGCCAGATTGAAGCAACCCGAGAGGAACCCGCCGTTGGGCATTACGGTGCGAAAGAAGCGGACGAGGCAAATGGGTTCCTTTTCTGGCTTCTCCTCTTCCTCCATCTCGTGGATTTTGTCGCAGTCATTGCCCATGAAGAGCTCGTCGCTCTTCACCACCATATCATCCACATCCATGATCGTGGCTGCCTCAACTGGCGTATGCTGCTCTCCGTCTTTCTTATCTGTCTTGCCCATTGTGATACAAAAAAAAAAAAAAGTAAGTACGAAACGGTGAAATACAAAAATCAGTAACAATTACGAAGAGAGGTTTATCACGAGTAAGGTTTGTGGAAACGAAGAAAAAAAAGAAAAAAAAGAAAACACGAAAGTTTTAGATAGCCTTTTAGTGGTTTTTTTTTTCTGAGGAAAGGAAGAAAAAAAAAAGGTAAAGGAAAGAGAATGTGCAGAACAGCGTATGGAGAATCAAAGAGAAATGCATACGACCTTTCGCAGCAGGAAGAAGATACCGATGAAAGGGATACAATGTAGTTACATAAGTTTACAACGGTTCCTGTGTGCAAGTTTAAAAAAAGAAAAATCGTTTTCGGGGAGTTGTGAGCCGTGCTCTCACGTTTTAAGATCTTGTCTTGTTTGGTTCAGGCGTTACGTCAGCATGTACTCTCGTACACGCGCCACATCTTCTGGGCTTAGGCAGAGTTCGCTTGTCAAGTAATGCTCCACGCCATGATACTTTTCATTGATGATATCAATGGCCTTCTGGAGATAAGCGGGGCGGACGAACAGAAGCGCTTCCAACGCATGCTGGTCGAGGCCCAGCGCAGCGTACCGCTCCATGGGTGGTTTGAAAAGCTCATTCGTCAACATATAGTCAGCGAACACCGTGTCCAGCGGCACGCGCAGCAGTAACAGCAGGAGCGCGGCCGCCAGCCCGGTGCGGTCCTTGCCGGCGGAGCAGTGGAAGACGTACGCACACCGCGACGGGATGACATCATCAATAAGGATGCGGAAAAACTGGGTGAACTGCGGTTGGTACTCACAGACCATTTCCTCATACAAGGCGGTCATCGCACCTTGTGCCCTTTCCGCCGTCAGCGCCTCCGTATCGCGCATAACTTTGAAAACGTTGCCGGGCTCCACCGGCACCTCGTGGTGGACCACACCGTCGATCCTGTAGGGCAAATCCCGGACCTCGTTACGGCCCCGCAGGTCGCACGTATGGCGAACATTTAGCACGTCGCGCAGCTGAGCGACGCTGCCCGGGAACTTCGCCACGGTTGCCAAATGATCCGACCGGAACACCCTATCACCCCTCACCTTCTTCCCGTCCGTTGTGGCATACCCACCGAAGCCTCGGAAATTGGATGTGCCCGGAAGGCTAATAGAGCGAGAAGGCGGTGCTTCGTCGCTGTTGCATAAGGAAAAAAAGGTACCCATGCCTCAAAAAAAAAACATCAAAAGCGGAGAAGGGAGAACAACGTCAATTCAAAACCTGTAAAATCGTAATACATGCAACACCACTAACACAACTCAAAAACGCCTCACTTCAGTGAGCAATGAAGTGCAGAAAGAAGGGATCGCTTATACCATCCTAAATAACAATGAGAGGAGAAATGAAGAAACAAAAGGCGCACGCGTGCCAAGATCTGTTCTTGTGCACGCTGAACGGTAAACGAGGAAAACGAGTAGGAAAGAAACATATCTGAAAAAGAATCGACACGGAAGTATCATTCCTTCAGTGGTGCCTCTAAAGGCAGGTGCGTGCACCGCCTCACGCGTGGTGCATGCGGTCGGTGCCGGCCCTCTCAGGCGTCGGCTCACGGATAAGGTCCACCACCTTCGCCTCGGCAGGGGTCGGTGCGGCTGCTGCCTCCTCCTCACCGGAGGCGCGGCTGACGACGGGGCCTTGCTCCGCCAGCGGCGACACCTGCGCCTCCGCAAGGGGTGCAGGGGCTTCCATCGCATCGGCAGGTGGCTCCACCGGCGGCTCCGGCACCTCCGCGGACGGGCCCCACTCTGCTTGGGGAGCGGCATCGCGCACCGCTTCGCCGCACGGCTCGTGCGTGGGCGGCGCGTCGGCAGCACAGGCACGCACGGCCTCCGCCGGCGTGCTTTCGACGGCCGTCGGCGCTCCGCATGGCGCAGCGGCTCCGTCGGGCTCCCGCTCACACCGAGGGCTCTTTCGCGCCACTGACTCCGCCGAGTCCCCGCGCGCCCGCTTGAGGGACGGCGCGTCGCACACGGCCGGTGAGGGCAGCGCCTCCGTGGCGGCGAGCACGGGCTGGGTGGATGCGGCAGAGGTGGGGGCGGACATGTGTACGGGGAAGGAGTGATGTAGGTGTGCGGTGGGGCTCAGTCTAGAGGGAGGCATGCGTAGAGAGACAGGAGAGAGAGAGAGAGTGAGCGCGTGGATGGGACAGTGAAAGCGGCGGGGCAGTTGTATTATTTACAATTCTCGTATTCTATCACATGCTGAAGGCTTAAAAGTGGCAAACTGAGAAGAGATATTTGTTTTCAAGTATAAATACAAACAAATGCAGTGTGCAGATGAAGAGAGATGGATAAACGAAAGCAAGCAACATAATACGGTTTTCAAATGGCATTGGCTGTCATGATAGCGTCACAAACTATAGTACCTACTGTACGGCTAGTTGAACTGTAGCCCCAGTAGAGGGAAACCGAAAGTAGAGCAAGGAGAAAGAACAAAAAATAAGTAAACAAAAGGGCAATACAATCAAGTACCCTGCCTCGTGTAGTACTCCTTCAATTTATTCAAATCTCGCTCGGAGAGACTTAGCTTCTTCTTAGCGTAGTTCTTTAGACTTCCGTACTTCTCTATGGCTGGTCTCAAGGCGTGGCAGAGGTTACTTTGGTGAACAGAGCACAGCTCGTGCACCGCCTCCGCTGTGAAGGGGTGACCAAGCACCTCGTGTGGGCTCCCGTCGTCGATGGAGCACTTGAGATACTCGTTGCTCAAAAGATAGTCTGCCAAAATATCCTCTTTCGGCACGTCGAGCAGGGAGAGCAATAGCGCTGCCGCGATTCCCGTTCGGTCCTTCCCCGCCGTGCAGTGGAACATTACGGCTCTCCCCTTGGCGTCAAGTAGCACCTGAAAGAACTTGCGCAGATCCCTGGCGTAGTCCTCCAAAAAGGTCGAGCAGACCCGATCGCTGGCCTTCCGCACGTCCGCCGCCTCTACCGCCCTACCATGCGTGCTCGAGAGGGAGGTGATGAAGGTGTGCACCGTGTCGATGGTCAGCGGGACGCACTTGATGCCCTCAAAACTGTACGGCGCACGGAGCGCCTCATCGTGGCCACGAAAGTCCACGATCCGGTGCAGGTGGTACGTCGTCTTGAGCACATGTGCCTTGTCCTTCGCGATCTTGCTCGGTGTGTCAGAGCGGAAGACACCGCCGTAGAGCACCTCCCGTCCGTCTAGCGTCTTGTAGCCTCCCAGGTCGCGAAAGTTCTGCGTGTTCTCCAGGTCAATGCGGGTCCCTGGTTTCATGATGCGCTCAGTGTGAAGTGAGAACAACCACTATAAGCAAGTGCAGGACATGTAAGTATGGAACAACGAAGAGGTGGAGAGGTAGGTAAGTCTTAGTGTATGAAGCACACGAAAGTAAATAACAAAAAAGTACTTGACGTGTAGAAAACACGTTTTGTTTCCTTTTGTTTAATTGATGTTCCGGTGAATTAAATGCTGTTCATATATGTTTGTGCATATAGGCAGAAATGTACAGAAGCGTAATATATATATATATATATATATATCGAGAACAAGAAAAACGTCCGTTATCACAGTGTATACAATTGCATTTGCAATCGAAACGCACTGACGTCCTCCATGTCAATGTCGTTCACGAGTCGTGTCTGCGGCACGGCCTCCTCCGTGTGTTCCACGGACACCGCCTCCTCCGGGCCCGGGCGCGTGCTGAGGCGCGCGCCGCGGCGCCACACGGAGAGCAGCGTACGCAGGGTGTGTGTGAGGAGCGAACTCGGCACCACATACGTCATGAGCAAAAAGTGCTTGTACGCACAGAAGTACGTGTTCGGCTGCGCGCTCCGGTCCGACGGTGGCGGGGGGAACCCGCCGCTTACCGTCGACTTGGCGGACAAATAGACGGCCATGGCCGCGAACCGGATGGAGGTGAACAAGACGCGCTGGGCGAGGAGCAGGTGACCGTCCTTCACCTCCCCCTTTTCAGCACTTTGGTCAAAGCTAGACTTCTCGGGCAGCGGACGGCGGCACTGGGCCCACTCATCATACGTCGTGTAGGACTGATCACGCAAAAAGGTGTAGCTGGCGCGGCCGTTACAGAGCGCAAAATTCACAAGAGGCGGCTCCACCTTCTGCGTGCGGTTGTCAAAGGTGCCGTTCGCGACGTCCGACAGACGCAGAAAGGCCAGCGAGAGGAGCCAGCTCGCGCGGTGGGAGGGCACCGGGGCCTCAAACGACGCGGTGAGGGAGCAGAGGCGGTTCAGAATGATGAGCATCGCGTTGAACGCTCCCTCCTCCACGGGGGTGGCCAGGTGCTTGAAGGTGTCGTGCATGGCGAGCCGGTGCTCCTCGTGCAGTTTGTGTAGGAACCACCGCAGCTGCACAAAGAGCGCGCCGACCACATGCGACGTATCGGGGCGCTCCGCGGTGGACGGCTCGACCGCAAAGCTGCGGTTGCCGCCGCCCGTGGCCGTGATGGAGGCCGACGGGTAGATGCCCACGATGAGGAACAGCGAGAAGATCTCCTCCAGCGCGAGGCAGACAGTTTGCACGTAGAGGATGTCCCGCTTCGTCCGCTGTGTGGGTTCGCTGTCCTCCGGCCGCTCGTCCGGGTCGCACGCCAGCACGCGGAGGTAGTGCGCGGTGTTGATCCACAGCGACCAGCTTCGCCAGCGCTGCCTGCGCAGGAGGTGCTCCGCGGACTGCACGGGGACCTTCGGGCCGTCCATCTCGAGCGGACAGTCGAGACACTCCGCCGCGATGTAAAAGAGCGCCACCTGCACGACGCGGGCGCTGACGTCCGGGCTCATGCCCTCCACAAAGCGAAACAGACAGGTGTGGGTCGCACGCTCCAGAATGCGGTCGCCGATGTTGGCCATCAGCCGCGAGCAGACGCCGCGGTCGAGCAGCACGTGGCCGTCCGTGCTGCGCGCAAGGACCTTTTTCCCGACGATGGTGTCCAGCAGGTACAGCACCGACACCGTACTCAGCGGCATCAGCAACTCTGAGAACAGCTGCGAGGACTCGCAGAAGTAGATGGATAGGTACACGACCAGGTCGTCCAGCGCCTTGACGATGCGATCGAGTAGGTCAGACTCGCTGCCCTCCCTGTCCACCAGCGCGTCCGCCTGGCTCACACCGATCAGGTTCTCCGGGAAATAATAGCCGCGCGAGACCCACACGAGGAAGATGTTGCGTATCGTGCCGCGCCGCTGCACCCACGATTTGAGGAGAATGTCGAGGCTGCCGACGATGACAGAGAGAAACTGCCGCACGTACATGTCGCCGCCGCACTGCTTTCCCCATGCGTGGAGTATGTGGATGAGCACCTTGCGCTCGGCCCGTGGCACCGAACCGCCCTCTCCTCCCTCCAGCCCGGTGCCGCCGTAGGTGTTGGGCTGCAGCTGCGACCGTGGAAAGGCCGACCCCGGGGGCGACGAGGCGCTGCTCGTGGGGCGCAGCCGCTGCGGCCTCGCGTCGGGGAGGCCGCTCTTCCCCGCGAAGGATGCGTTCGCCGGGCCGTTGGGGCTCTTGGCGGTGCTGGTGCCGGAGACCCGCCCCTCCGGCAAGGGCAGCGACGTCGGTGAGTAGAGCACCACGACGACCAGCAGCCACAGCCAGTCGTCGTACGGCGAGAGGTACCGCGGGGACGGCGGCGGGACGACAAAGTCGGGGTATCCCTTGATGCTCACGTTCTCGCCCTTCGTGATGGCGCGCACCTGCGCTTCCGCGTTCCACATGATGAGTGAGAAAAAGGAGGAGAAGGTTTCACACAGCGCGTTGCCCAAATACACCATGTGCGTCTGTGCCTTGTCCACGTTCGCGAGCGCCTGTCGCCGGTCGTCCGGCCCGCACCAGCTGGGGAGCAGGAAGCTGACCATGTCGGCGCTCTTGGGCAGCTGCCGCAGCTCCTCCCGGAGCTTGAAAACGCTGTTGCGCACATACGTGTACGTCGTCTGCACCAGGAAGCACAGATTGACAAGGGTGTTGCTGCATGCCCGCACCTCCTCTACACGCTCGGGCCTCTTCGCGTCATCCGTCGTCCGGTACAGCACCTCCAGAAAGCCGAGTGTGGTGGGGAGCACCGCCACACACAAGGCATCCAAGGTCTGCGACCACTGCTCCAGGGACGGCACGCTGTCCGTGCTCCAGCACGTCACCGGGTTCGGCGATGTGCTGACAGTCGTCGCACGCTCCGTCCCGTCAATGACCGCGTTGATAATGAAGGTTGCCAGTTTGCACAGGTTCGTCACGTCACGACGCTTCACGGTTTCGCCATAGCTGTGCACTGCCTGGTCAATGGACTCGGCCAAGATATCATTTGAGCTATGTAGGGATATTCTAAAGGTTCTATGGTGTCCCGAGCTCATTTCGTACACACTAGCATAAACAAGCCTACTCCTTTACTCCTAAATGCACGTATGCATAACACGAAGCACAGAGAGAAAGGAAAAAAAAAAGAGAAGAGGAAGGGAAGATGAGAAACAAAAAAGCTGTAGGTAAAGCATACAAAAGATAGGTAACAAAAGGAGAATGGACATCCACACAACGCGAGTGAAAACGAAGAGATACCTCTTTTCTATTTTTCCTCTTATATTTTTTATGAAGAAGAATTAGAATTATTTACAAACCTAATATATACTTCTTTTTTTCTCGTTGTTGTTTTGGTTTTCGTTGGTTGTCTGTTTGTTTTCTGTTGAAATGTTTTACTTGTTTGTCGTCACTATTGTTTTTCTCATCAGTAGTCAGTTCTTCCGCTGCTCATTTTTTCTCTAAAGATGTTGAAAACAACACACAGAACGTTAAAAGAAAAAAAAAACGACAGACAAAAAAGGGGAAGAACACCTGCACTTGAAGCCCAAAGTGACGAATGCCTCCTTCCTTTTTTCATCCTGTTTCATTCGCTACGCGTTCTGCGTACCCGCTAATGGGCGGGGCAACTACAAAAGACGTATATACTACACACATGCAACGTCCACGGCGGAAAAAAAAAAACAGAAAACACCATATTACTTGTTCTTCCTCTTCGGAGACCCAGACGCGGAAGCACGGCGCGCAAGCTCCTCCTCACGGAAGCGGAGGTGATCCTCGCTCACGTAGTCGGGGTCGTAGGCCAGCTTGTCCGTGCCGGTCTCCACCTGGCGGCGGGTCGACGCGGGCTTGGGCTTGACCGCGTTCAGGAAGCCTAGGCGGTCCTTGAGGAGGTACAGGCCGCCCGCTAGCAGTGCAAGGAGCGTCAGGTACGTCATGACGGTGCGAGGGTCGGTGCCGAGGGGCTCCAACAGCGCTACGGTGGAGTTGAAGGCAACCTGGAAGTGGGTGGCATTCGTGATGTTGTCGTGCATGTACAGGCCGAGGACGAGGTTGTAGTCGCCGGGCTCAAAGTACGGGTCAGGGTTGATGGCGTAGTGGAGCGTGACGGACTCCCGCTGCGACACCATACGCGCCTGGCGCACGACGGAGAAGTTCTGCAGAACGGTGCCGTAGTTGTTCTTGGGCTGCAGAAAGCCGACCGAGAGAATGACCGCCTGCGGGTTGATCTGGTTGTTCTGGTACACGACGGCCGTCTCCGTGAAGGTGCCGACGTGGAAGCGGGGGTAGGACTGGTCCGTCGCGTTGGGGAAGTAGGCACGGCACACGTCCGGCGTCAGCTCGTCCGCCTCGAAGGGCTCCTCCTCCTCCTCCACCTCCTCGTCGAAGTCACTGTCAGCCCTCACGTAAGCAGTGGTGAAGAGGAAGAAGAGGAGTGAGAGAAGGAGGGCAGCCTTCACCCATGAGAGCTTCGTCGTTAAGGCGGGCATGTGTACTTGTTTTTTTTTTTACGGTGGTTAATCTAAGAGGTCGGAAAGACGTATGGGGAAAGAAAAAGAATAAGGAGAGAAACGCGCAAAATAGGGATAATCTTTTCATTTGCTTTTTTTTTTCCACCTCGGGCTATGTGTCACAAACGAGTGTCGCATGAAAGAAAGAAAGACAACCCTTAACAGATTATACCGTCGGGGTTCAGTAACGCAGGTTTTATGAAAAACAATACAACTATATATGTATCAATACGCCACCATGTGAAATAATGTTAGTTTAGCTATTACTTATTAGTTATACAATACAACGGGCCTACTTCCCAAACTTTTGGTTCTTATCCAGTGCATGCGAGATGATCCTGTGTGTCCGAAGGTAGCGCCACGCACACCTATCAATGCAGTGCACCTCGTTCATGTTTAGCTCGTTCGACGTCAGGTCACTGCAGCACAGATTGAAACACTCGGAGCGCATGTTGGACATCATCGTCTCGATGCGATAGGATTCCTGCTTCACGCCTACGTTCATGTTGGACCTTTACAATAATAAATACAATCGTTGTTTTACTAGTGTTCCTATGGGTGATCCTACGGTGACGTTGCCTTCCAGTTAAATGGGGACTACTAGTTTACAAAAAGAGAAAGTGTGTGTGTGTGTGTGTGTGTGAGAGAGAGAGAGAGAGAGAAGCACGTTCCACTGCAAACATCGTATAACACACAGACGTGTGCGAGAAGAGACACATATCATGATACATATGGAGAAACCACCATACATCTTGTCCAGCATCACAATGCTACTGATGCCAAGGGAGTTAGTACATAAAATAAGTTAATTTGTAAGTCAGTGAAAAAAAAAAGATTCTAAATTCCTAGAATTGAAAACAAATCATGTCCTGAACTTCTTTTTTGTGTGTGTGGTTGTTATTGTTTGTAGGTTTGTTGGATGTTCTTTGGATTGTGTTCCTGGCCGACAAAACCATTCCTTATTCATTCCTCTACTAAAAGAGTTGCTTGTCTTGAAAACACGATTGTATTCATTATGTGAAAAATGCGTGTGTGTATTCGTATGACGCTTATTACACTACATGACACACCATCGATGGTGCGTATCCTTACGGTATGCCCACCTTCGCTCTAACTGTCAGTGCCCCATCCAAAGTGGTGGCGGCGCGCTGCGTGACGCAGAAGCAGACAGCAACAACCAGGCCGAAAGACATAACATGAGAGAAGGGAGAGAGCAAACGGCAAAGACTGAGTTTATTGTGTCGAGCTGCACTTCAAAGCCGTAAATCCTCCAAATACTTTTTCGCATGCAAAAACGCAGGTTGACATATTTTGCAAGCAGATGAGATTGGCCAGAAAGGTTACGGGGGTGCCCTCTGCGACCATGGCGGACACCATCTGGACCAGGCTGGAGTACTCGGCACCGCTGAGCGCCAGCACGCCGCTGGCGCCACCCGAGAGATTGAGCAGGGAGCCACCGAACAGCGGCGAACTGGCCAGGCCCTGCTGCGTGAAGGAGATGGCGGTCGGCCGCACAAACCCGGTCATCAGCGGGCTGCGCGTCGCGTTGAGGTGGCGCTGGGTAAACGCGCGACCCATGTAAAACACAGAGCGTCTCATTATTCAGTGGACGATACAGAAGACCTAGGTGCCAGACAAGAATGTATACACGATACAAGGGAAGAGAAAGGAGGAGAGGTACAAAGGGAAGCTTGTTCTGTGCGACAAATCGGAAGAATGACGCACTGCCAAATACAGTAAACAGGACCCACCAAGGAAGTAATCACTCCTTTCTAGAGCTGATGTTGTTGCTAGCTAATTCATTCTTGTTTTTATTTAGTATACTGTGATATTTCAAGGAAAATCCGTTCTGTCCTTTGCTCTTGTAACGAGGTAAACGAGGGGGAAAAAAAAACAGGAAACACTGTAGATGATACACCCCTCAGCCGTGCCAACCGTTACTCTGTCCAATCCGCGTTCCACACGTCGTCCCCACCACCGTCCGCGTTCGGCGCTGCGGCAGCGCTGTTCGTCTTGAGGCGCAGCGTCCTCCCCCCTGCCGCGCTGGCCTGCGCGGGGGGCAGGGCCGCGCGCGCGTCACCCTGATGGCCAATGTAAAAGAGGACGGTCCCCTCCCCGTGGCCGCGGCGCACTTCAAACCACTCGGGCAGCTGCAACGCGAGGTCCACCAGGGATCCGACGTGCAGCTTCACAAACGCTCTTCCCTCGTCGCCCAGCCGGTTGAGGACGGACACCTCCACGCTGCCTCCCAGGCACTCCAGTGCCATCAACTTCAGCACATCATCGAGCGAGCTGATGCGCGGCGCCAGTGTGTCCGCCGGCGGCGGTGGCACACCCACTCGACCCACAATGAGCTCGGCCGTCATGAACGCCGAATACGTGCGGAAGTACGCTCGGTTCCGCGTCAGCATGGTGATCTTCACGTTGAAGGGGAGGCGGTTCTGCGCCTCACTCAGCTGCTGCTGCCACGACACCACCTGGTGCGCCGGCAACGTGTCGTACAGCATCTCCGCCTTTTCCGCCTCCGTAAAGCGCTTCGCGGTCTCCCGGTTCTGCTGATACCTTGCGTAGCCTTTTACCCTATCCTGCACCAGCAGCTGCGGTGTGTACACTCTGCCATCCACGTACGAAAAGAGCAGCGAGTGGAAGCTCAGAAACGCACCCATCGCGGCCTCCATCGCGGGCGGCGCTGCGCCGTCGCCGAACACCTCCGCGAGCTGCTGCTGTACAAAGTAGGGCAGCGCGCGGGAGAGTTCCACCGGCGTCGGCGCCCCCGCAGCGATCGCCCGCCGCGCGTAGTACAGCACGAGCGGCAGCGGCGTCGTGTCGGCGGTGAGGCTGCTCGGTCGGTCCGCGGCCGACAGCACCGCCCACGGCCGCACGGTCGCGGCGGCGAAGTCGACGTCGAACAGGTGCCGGAAGCGGTCGAAGATGAGGATGTAGGCGCCGGCGGGGAAGGCCTCCGCACCGCCGGTGTGGCCAAGCGCGGCCCGCATCTGCTGCGTCGTGTCGGTGGACAGCAGCGCCGCGACCTGCTCCATCCGCACGCCCTTGATGAAGTGCAGCACGCTGTGTCGCTCCTGCATGTGCGCGCGCATCTCCTGCAGCAGCGTCTGGCCAAGCGGCGCCACGTTGGCGGTCGTCACCGCGTGCCGCACCTCCGGGTGCTCCACGTCCTCGTACGACGTCGCCGGCTGCAGCAGCAGCCGCACAAACGTGGCGTCCGCCGTCGGACCGAACGACCGCACGTCGACCGCGACGCGCTCGGACTTCTGCTGCGTGAGGAAGGCCACGTGCTGCGCCGCGGGCCGCGCGCCGAGGAGCGGCCCCAGCAGCGGGTGCGCCGCCGCGACGGCCAGCGGCACGTAGTACGACGCGGGGATCGCCGCGAGCAGCGCGGCCTCGGCGCCCCACGGGAGAAAGGGCGCCGCCATGTCGCGCCAGAGGGACGACGGCGTCGGCGCCTCCGCGGCGCCACCGGCGGCGGGGAGCGCGTGGATGTGGCCGAGGCCGTCCGTGTGGAACCACCGCCAACAAGACCGCACGAGGCGGCCCACGTCGAGCACACCGAAGAGGCGCGGCGCCGCTGTGGCGGCGGCGCCGCCGCCGTCCACGACGAAGGGTGTTTGCGACAGCAGCGCGCTCATCTCCGATACGGACGGGTGTGCCTGGGAGAAGAAGGAGCGCCGCGGCAGGTGCCGCGCGACAGCAAACATGCCCAGCATCGCCGCGACGCCGTGCCGGTCCGGCCCGGGGACGTCCTGCAGCGCATCCCGCGGAAGCACCACGTGGATGTTGTTCGCAAAGGAAACCACCATGAACGCGGCGCTGTTCTGCCGGAAAAAGGAGAGCGCGCCACCGTCGTACTGCTCCGCGAGCCGCTCCATCGTGCTGTCCTCCAAGTGCTGGCTCACGCAGGCAATGGGCAGAGGGCCGGTTGTCGCCAGGGCCGCCTTCACCGCCAGCAGCAGCGGCTCTGGCGGGGCAGCGCCGGAGGTGGCACCAGCCAGCGGTCCCGCGGGGGACCGGGTGGGGAGCGGCGCACCATGGCCAAGCGTCGCAGCGCCCGACGATGAGCTGTACTGTGCAGCGACCAAACGGATACGGTGTGGCCGCCTATGGGCAGAGTGAAGAAACCGTTCTACGAATCGACGCAGCATAGCATGTTGATACACGGAAGGGGATGGTGAGAAGAGCTAGAACCACTGCTTGTGAAAAAAAAGAAGGACTGCAACCAAAAAAGAAGTAGAGAGAAACGAACAGATCTCGCCGAATAGTAAACCAGTTGTTCATACGATACTCATCAAGTGTCACATGACAAAAGCATACCACAAAGCCACACACGTACAATGGACGTGCCTTCCCTCTTTCGCTTCATTAGAACAGCGGTGAATATGTTCTAGATACCCCCCGTGCGTATTGTTGCTCCTGTGGTGGTGGTGGTCCCATCATTGGGTGAACCCAAGGTAGCCTCACGACCGCACGTCTGCCCTTACTCCTGACGCTTGTGCAGGTACTTATTCTTGTCCACCCTCGCAAAGTCCTGCGCCAGGTGGAAGAGGCTCTGCCCCATCGCCATGCCCACGCCGATGCGCAGCGACCCCCAGCCGATGTTGAGTCGGCTGTTCGCCCACTGCCACGACTTGATCGGATGGTGATGGTGCTTCTCGCCCCACCGCACCAAGTTGCCGTACATCCGCCAGCACCAGCCCGCCGAGGTTTCCGGCGGCAGCGACGCGCCCGGCGGCCGCGGGCTCGCGGCGGCGGCGGCCGCAGCTACCACGCGATGCTCGGCCGCCGCCAGCTCCGGCACGCCGAGGGTGCCGGAGAAGGTGCATCCGTTGCGCCATACAAAGAAGTACTGGGTGTAGAAGGATCGTAGGAGCTGAAAGTAGTTGAGCGGGATGGAGCCGGGCGGCGTGCCGTACACGATGGAGCGCACATAGTTGAAGGGCGAGCTAAGGGTGGACGCCATGACGGCTGCCACAAGGTTGGAGAAGAACATGCATGTCTCACAGGTGCCGGAGCCCAGCAATTTTTCACCCGACGCCGCCGATCCCTTCTCCGCGCGCTCCTCCTCGTACCACGGCAGCTTCGTTGACGCGTTCATCACCACGTCGTCAAAGAACAACTTCCACGAGTTCATGCGGCGGAGCGTTTCGTAGACAATGCCAAAGACGCTATCGCGAATCATCGTCGTCACGCAGCCTCTAAAAAAGATGGGCACACCACCTTCCTTGAACATGTGCTTCGCTGTTTGCCAAAAGGTCACCCCACGCGCATCGCTATTCCACATTCTAAATTTCACAGCCTGTAGCGTGTTGAGCGCGAGACCGTTGACGGAGCCCGCGAAGAGGCCGATCAGCATGGAGTTGAGCCGCGGCGACGTCTCCGCCTGGCACACCTGCGGCAGACAGCGACCAATATAGAGCCGCGCGCTGTCCTGCCAGAACATGTACGACGCGCCGACCAGCGTCCGGTACACGGCCGCATTCATAAATCCCTGAAAGGGACGTTCAAAGTTGCGCCAGTCGAGGAAGTGCTTACGCCTAAACTTCACCCGCACGTAGAGGGCGCGATCGATGGGGTTGAACAGGACCGCCTGGGCGGCGCCGCTCACGAGCGCGGGCCCTGCCGTGTAGAAAAAGCCTTCTTTCTCCTCGGCGCGTGCGCTGTGTCTAGCTGCCATTGGACACACGCAACGTGCTCCACTAAGAATATATAATAGATCCAACTGATGCCCCCGTAAGTAGTACGATTGTAAATAATAAAGTAGGATGAAAGACAAACCACAAGATAAAATGAGAAGTTACCTCACGAGTATCAAAGGGAGGGGGGGCCTAAAGGTACCTCTCAGAGCTACAACGTCACCTTTTTTTGTTGATCCGCAGTACTTCTGTTTCCTCCTTGCACTAGCTTTTTTGTTTGTTTGTTTCTCTAGAGGAATAAGAGGAAGACAACACGTGACTGAAAAGGAAAAAAAGGAAGTCAAATAAATATGAGATTAAAAAAAAAAGTTTTGAAAAAAAAAGAACGTTTTTGCTTTCTTTGGTTAAGGAATCAGAAGCAATCCCTTACCGTCTTAGAATTTGAGACTTCCGTGTACGACAAAAAAAACATATAGATTTAGAGGAGAGACAAGCAAAACATGAAGACATACACAAATAGAGAGCAAAAGAGTGATTCCATCGCCATACGGAAGAAGGTATTAAAACAGCACTACTTGCTGTGGTGTTTGACACTTCTCCTTCGACAAGAAAAATGTATTATTCCCGCCAGGTACACAAAACAAAAAGTGTATAATAAGCCAAGTTTTAGAAATAGAACAGGAAAAAGAGAGAGAGAGAGATAGAAAAAAAAACATCTATTATTATTACTACAGTGTTATAGAAGTGATTATCACGCTATGATCTTTTTTTTTTAGACTCTTGTTTTTTCTTATTTATTTGTTTTTTTTTTCCTTCCTCGACAACATAATAATTGGTAGATTCTTCTCCTTCTTCTTCTTTTTTATTCTATTCGACTAGTGGCGGCGGCCGCCTCGGCGGTGGCCACCGCGACGGCTCTCCGTGCGGAAGCGCTTATTGGACGGCGGCGACGTGTCGCGGCGAGCGGCCTTGGCGCCGGGGGGCGCCGGGAGGCTCTTCTCCAGACCACGCTGACGCTTCAGGTGGGGCAGCTGGTGGTCGCCAGTCCAACTAGGCACAACGTCCGTCATGGGCAGATGCTTGGACGAGATGGCGCCGGCAAGCAGCTTGATGTTGTGGATCGTGGCCAACACCTCGCGGTCCACGTGTTTCACCTCGTGGCTTATGACGTGCTTCTTCACCGCGAAGATGGCCTCGGGCTCCACCTTCTCGACGGCCTTCACCAGCGACACCATCTTCACATTCAAGGCGTCCTCGTGGAGCTTGTGCAGCACCTCGGCCGGCTTCTTCCGCGCGATGTTCGTGGCCGCCAACAGGAGGGCCTCGACGACCGACAGGTTGTCCGGCAGCGCCTCGTCCGTGCCGACGAGCGCGCTCAACTGGCCGAACACGTACTCGAACAGCAGCTCCGCGTTGTCGCTCGTCGCCACGCGCGTGGCGAGCAGCACGAGGCGGGAGAGCAGGACGGCGTGCGCATCGCTGCCGAGAGGCTTAGCTAGCAGCTTGCTCTTCTCCAGGTAGGGCAGCAGGTCGAACTCGGCTCCCTCCTTCACGTAGCGGCCGATGATCGTGACAGACTCTAGATGACGCTCGGAGTTCAGGTCGTACTTGCTGAGGAACAGCTCGAGCAGCGGCACGCCGTGCCGCTCCTTGCAGATGGGCAGGTGCGACACGATGCGCACGAGTTGCGTGAACTCGCGCGCGTCGACGGTGCCCAGCACGCGCTGGATGAGGTCGAGCACCTCGCTCTGCAGCTCCTCCGTCCAGTGGGCGCGGTACGTCGCGCTGGTGACCATCCGCGTGAGCCGCGTGACGGCCAGCTGCCGCTCCCGCTGCAGCTGCTCCGGGTCGTCGTCCTCCCGCTCGTCGCTGATCCAGTGCACGAGCTTCTTGATGACAGACTTGAAGGCGGTCGAGACGAGCGCGTCCAGCGCCGTGGCGGCGGCGCGGCGCGCGGGCTCGGGGAACGCCTCCTTGTCCAGCATCACCTGCATGAGAATGTCGGACCCCTCGCAGGAGAGGTACTCCCACTTCTTGTCCATCATGGAGACGGGCCCGAGGCCGACGAACGAGTTGAGCGCGGCGGTCAGCAGCTGCGGCGTGTTGTCGTCGCCGCCGATGACGTGCACGAGCGACGTCACTATCTTCTGCAGCGCGCTGCTGTCGCGCAGATCCGCCACGACGCGGCTGACGAATTCTAGAAAGCGCACGCGGAGGAGCAGTGGGGTGTCCGGCCTCTCCGCGGTGTGCACGAGCTCTAGTAGCTGCGGCACGTGCTCGTTGATCGCCGCCGCGTTCCCCGCGACCGCCTCCTGCAGTAAGGTGAACACCTCCGTCGGGTTGCCGCTCGGCGCCGCGAGCGCCGTCTGCGCCGGGGACTCAAGGACGGTCTCTGTCTCTGTGGGCTTCGCTGCCACCTTCTTCTTCGGGGGCATGCTTCAAAAAGGACAAAATGGAAAGACGGAAAACCTGTAACGGAACGAGAAACAAAACAAAACCTGCTTGTGTGTGTATGTGCTTCTGTAAAAAAAAAAAAAGGATGTGTAAAGAATTAATAAAGGTGATAAAAAAATGAAAGAAGAGATAAAAGAACAAACGGGCGAAAGACCCATAGTAAAGGAGTTGAAATTAAAAAAAAGTAATTAAACGGAAGTGAAAATGAAATAACAAAACATGGTTCCTATGTGGAGAAAAACCTGTAGATAGTGGAAGGAAGTGCTCGAAGAAAAACGAAAAAAAGAGCTTTTTTTTTTTGATTAGGCATCTGTTGCCTTAATGTAAAATACAAGTGACGATTACAAGAGAACGAAATAAGCGATAAACGCTTCGATCCACAACGACAACTAGACTGGAAGCAGACCACCTCCCCCCCCCCCGTCAGAGCTTCCTCAACCGAACGATTTCCTCCATGGCACTCGCAAAGGCGTCCGCAAAGTCGCTTGCGCTGTGGCGCGGTCCCTGCGCGTCCCGCCAGCATGATACGCTCGTCAGCAACGTCTCCCCGTCGAAGAGGCGCTGCCGCACGCCGTACCCCGTCGGCGTCGGCAGCGGGCTGGACATGAGTAGCGCCCCCGCGTCGACCGGCGGCTCTGTGGAGAGGGTCGGCGCCTGGTGCTGCCGGTACGCCGCGTCCTGGAAGAGCGCGGCCTCGCGGCCGTAGAGGCGCACCATCATGTTGTGCAGCCCGAACAGGTGCGGGTCCGTGCCGCCGCCGGAGAGCGTCAGGGCCTTCCGCCGCGCGTACACCTTCACCGCCTCCCGCAAGAGGGCGGCCTGCTGCGCCGCCGTGTGGCTCCTGTTGTGGGGGTGCATCGAGAGGACGAAGGCCTCGCAGGCGGCCGACGGCGCGCGCACCGCGCTCTCCCGGCCGCGCAGGAACATGGACATGTTCACGTCCTCCGTCGTGCTGACGGCGCTCTGCTGCAGGCGCCACCAGGCCAGCTGCACCGCGAGCTGGAGGAGCGCCGGCACGTCCGCGCGCGCGCAGCCCTGCAGGCCGCTCAGCACCACGTGGTGCGTATCGAGCCGGTCGACCATCGTCTGCAGCGCGACCCGCGCGCGCCGGACCGCGTCCTTCTGCTCCGGCGAGAGGCGCCACGTCAGGTGCCGCACCGGCTCCGTCGCGGCGGAGCGGCGCGGGACGGCGCTCGCGCGGCACCGCGCGCTGTCCGCGTTCACCATGTCGATGTAGCGGTGCACAATTCTGCCGTCGCACCAGCCGTGCTCGTAGCCGACGCTCAGCCCGCGGTTCCACACAGACACGAGGATGCTCTTGTCCCACCAGCAGTTCTGCTGCCGCACCGCCACGGACTTATCCACCGCGCCCGCCGCGCAGAGCACGTCCGTGTCGCGGCTGTTGTCAAGGCACAGCACGAACATGCTCGTCTCGATCTCCTCCAGGTTGCGCTGGTTGCCGGGGTCCCGCAGCAGCGAGGTGCGCCACGTGCTCCACTCCGTGCGCGGGAGCGACGTCAGCAGGCCCACCTCCTCCGCCGCGGACGCGACCCCGTGGCAACAGATGGCCCGCAGCCGCGCGTAGATCTGGTCGAGCGGCAGCACGTTCGCCTCGCTGTCGGCGACCGTCACGATGAAGGGATGGCCGCGGTACAGCACGGTGATGTGCGGCATGAAGCCGACCGCGCGGATCTCGTCCTGCAGTACACCCGGCACCCGCGTCGAGTTGAACAGGTTGTCGTTCTGCGAGAGGTCCAGCGGCAGCGCGTTGCGGCTCGACCCCGCCGTGATGACCGGCGTGCTCACGTACTCCGGGCAGAGGGCCACGGACCGCTCAAACCAGTCTGAGGTCCAGTAGCCGCGCGTCGAGACCGGGTAGTGGATGTCCGGCCGCAGCGCATTCTCCAGGTACATCTTATAGTACCGCACACTGCTGTAGATCCAAAAGGTGGCCCGCACGAGCAGATCGTCATCCTTGTCCTCGTCGGGCCGCACGAGCAGCGTCGTGTGCTGGTGCAGCGGCAGCGGGTCGCGCTGCTTCAGCTGCCGCTCGAAGCTGTCGGAGGAGATGAAGGACGTGTGCTGGTTCGCCTTGTCTGTCCGGACGAGCTCCTCGTGCACCTTGGCGCCCTCGCCCTCCGCAAAGGCCTGCGCGAGGCGGGACGTGCCCGCGTGCTGCTTGGGGGTGCTGAAGGCCCGCACCTCCTCCAGATAGGTCTGCAGCGTCCTCTGCAGCGGCGGTATGGGCAGCCGCGGCAGGCTCCTCTGGAAGTGCCGCGTCGGTATCACGCTGGGCTGGAGGTGGTTCACGTCCGCGTGGCGGTCCGCGGGCCCCCCAGCGGGTTGGGACACCTTTCGACTATGAGGGGACGCCTCCGCCTGCTCGCGCAGCACGCCCCAGTTCCCTCGCGTGATGGTGCAGCCCGCAGTGCCCGCGCTGCGTCGCACACACGACCGTCGCAGGCTCATTTCACGTTTTTGTTTTGTTCTTCTTTGGGAGAGGTAAACCGATAAACGAAGCGAAAAGAGGCAAAACACAACACCAGTGTGTATACACTAATATGGAAGTACTATCGAATACAACAACGAAACCAATGAGCCAAAAAGACAAGGAGGGGAACCAGAGGGATAAGACCATTTGCATACGTAAACAAAACAAGAACGGACGAGTGGCATGGCATGTAGCGATGAAGATATCACCTTCGTGTCATTGCCTTTCCGAACTAATCAAAATGTCTTGCTTTTTTTTTTTGTAGAATTAAGGAAAATCACTTCTCCAATTTCTGAGTGCAAATAATAATAAAAACGTCAACAAGGGCACAACGCGACTTCAAAAAGGGTGCAGTACAAGAGAGGTGAGAGAAGAGGAGGCAATAATAATAATAATAATAATAACAATACATAAACCATCATAAACCTTACTTCCTCTCTCAGAGCGGTTTGATGGAAAGAACCGCACGCTTGAGTTTCGCTTCCTCCACCGTCTTCTGGCGCACCGCCTCGTCCAACTTCCGCGGCGGCACATCGCGGACCACCAGCTCGAAACGCGCGAGGTCAGGCTGGACGGTGTGCGCCAGTGCGTACACATCCTCCACCGTGTGACGCGTCGCGTTGACCTTCACCTGCGTCGTCTGTCCCTGCGTATTAACGATCCGCAGATTCGTCACGTCAGCGGCCGCCTCGTCCAGCGTCACGACGCGCGTCGCGTCGAAGGACGCAGCGCCGCCGGCGGCCGGCGCCGCCGCGCCCGCAGTCGCGAGGCGGTGTCCCGCGCCGTTGAAGGCGGCGTACGCCGGCGGCGTGTACGTCTGCGACTGGCAGTCCCGCAGCTTCACATCCAAGTCGCAGTCGGGGTACTTGGCCGCGAGGGTGGCGGGCACGAAGCCCCGCTCCATCTCCGCGAAGAAGGCTTTTGCCTCTGGCGTCGTCGACGGCTGCAGCGGTCCATCATCGATGGTGTAGCCGTTCGCGTAGATGGCCAGGGTGACGTTGCGCTGCTGGCGCACCGCCGCGGCGATGAAAGGACTGCTGTTCGTCGTGTGGCCTAAGCGGCGGCCCTTGCCGTAGAAGGCATCGACGTCCTCGCGTGCCGCGTCCTCGCCGGATTGCTCCTGCTTCGCCTTGGTGAAGAGGTTTTCAATGAGGTTCGTCGCGTCCTGCGACTCAGAAGGGGCGGCCAGCACCTCCTGGCCAGAGCCTCCGGCACCACCCCCGACAAAGTACTTTTCGGGCCCGCCCTTCTTCCTTTCCGCTTCCTTCGCCTCCGCGGCTGCCAGCGCGCGCGTGAAGTTCCAGTTGCTTGCCTCTAAGAGCAATCTCGCCTCGCTCGTCGTGAGCGCAGGAAAGCGCTGCTGCAAGCGCACAATGTCAGACCGCTTTTCAGCATCCATTGAAATGTCAGCAAACCGAAAGGGGGAAAAGGAAACAGGAATGAAATGGAGAAGCGGCAAAACACAAAGAGACGTAACCGAGAGTATACTCTTACTGCCAGCATCAAAGTGTAGCGTAAAGAAAGAGGTAACAAAGAAAAAAAAAGGAAGAAGAAGCAGAGAAAAAAAGGGAGAACAAAACAATTCGGTAGCAGTATCATCCAACATACACGAATCACAACATCAACAATGAAAATAGCAGGAAACCAAGACAAAACCTAATACCGATATGTATATTTGTTTATAGTGCTCATATATAGCACATTTACAGATCGCAAGATAGTCGCACAAAAAATTAAGAAAAAAGGGAATCTTCTTTTTTGTATAGTAATATGACTAAATGCATGACAAACACTGAAAAAAAAGTAACTTTTTAGAAGTAGGCTCATAAATATTCAATGAAAAGAGAACACACAAACACGCACAAAAAAAAATGCGAACAAAAAAAAAATGATTTGTACTTTGAGATATATTTAAAAGATCTCCAGTTGCAATAGTTGGATGCTATACATAGCGAACATGGGAGTTTTTTTTTTTTTGATAGCTTTTATCAGGAAATATATTTTTGCGTCTCGTTTTTTCGCCATCAGTGTCACTGGATTCTCAGTCTAAACGACCAGAAGTGACATTTTCTGAATCTTATTTTCAATCATATGAGAGAAAAGAAAAAATCTTTTTTTGTTTCCTTTAAAAGGAGTAAAACCCCTTTAATTACATTACAAGAAAGGAATGGAATGCTAAATAAAGAAAAATAATGGAAAAAAAAAGAGTTCATGATCCTACAAAGAAGGAAAGTAATACAGCCTGCTCATTCTTTATCTAACAGTGACATAGAAAAATAAAAATAAAAAAAAGCACGAATTTGAGTTACAAAGAAAAGAAAAAAGGGAATGAAAAAGGAAACAAACAAACAAAAAGGAATCATGTTGAGACTTCAGTCAATGAAGAGAGTTTATCTACTTCACAGACCTCTTTCGCCCACTTTCGGAGAGCATTAACGTCATACAACTCGTTGATGAAACTGCTGCAGTGCACGTCACCGATGACAATCTCCACCGGCAGCGCATATTCGCTGCTCATGCCGTTGGAGAACGCAAGGCTGTTCGGGTGCCGTGGGTGGCTGCTAGACGCCGCCGCCGCCTGCAGGCTCCCTTCCGCACTGTTTAGTTTGGTGCAGGAGCCCATGAAGGGCGCCGGCGCGGGTTGCGAGCCGGCACCGGCGCCCGAGGTGCGGAACGCATGCCACATGCTCTGCGCCACCGGCGTCAGCTCCATCTCGCGCGTGGTCTGCAGCAAACCGTCCATGTCCTTGTCGGCGGACATCCAGTTGCACACCTTGTGCTCCAGCGGGTCGAATGCCGGCGCCGGCACGAAGGGGACGGAGCAGCCGCCGCGGTCGCCAGGCGGGTGGCTGCCGTTCGTCGTGGGCGACGCCTTCGAGTTCACCTCCATCGACGTGGCGGTCGAGGAGAAGCGGCTGTGTTGCGGCGCCGTCAGCGCGGCGCGCACCGCGGACGTGGCCGTGGAGCCGACGGAGCAGCCGATCTTGCTCTCCGGCGAGTGTGCCTTCGGCACCGGCGCGCTCGCGCTCATATCCGAGCTGCGCTGCAGCGACACCTCCGTCATGGCCGCGGCCAGGCTGACTGCGTTGCAGGGGTCCAGCACGTAGGACGGGTCGAGCTGCGGGCTCATGTGCGGCTCGTCCACGTGCGAGGCCGTCAGGCTGACCGTCAGGCGGGAGAGGTCGAGCGTGTCGGACCGCTGGCAGTGGCTCACGTGCGCGTAGGCCTCGCTCACCTCCTCCGCGGCGGTGTACCGCACCGCCGCGACGACGTCCTTCAGCGACAGAAAGTCGCACTGGTTCAGCACCTCGTCGAGTCCCGTCGCGGAGCGGCTCTTTCGGACGTGCCGCGTGATGAGTGGCTTCTCGTAGCGGCGGATGCGCTCCTCCGCTTCCATGGTGCCCACCTGATCCACGTGTGACTGGAGAGTGGTCATGGACAGCGTCTGCGCCTTGACGACGCTGCTGCTGGAGCTTCCGCGGCCGTACTTTTCGGCGCTGTCCTCCACGTCGCGGAGCCGCGAGGAGATGATGGCGCCGTAGCGGGTCCGCATGCATCCGCTGCGGTCGGTGATGGCGCAGTCTGACACGTTCGTCCGCGTGCCGACGACGGAGTGCAGGGACTGCGACGTCGTGAGGCTCGTGCCCTTGCGCTGCGACAGCGTCAGGTCCTCCATGCGCTTGTTGTCGCTGTTCATCGACTCGCATGAGACGGCCTTGCGCAGGACGGGGGGCAGTTTCGAAGAGATCGTGCTGTTGGAGTCCGACTTTATCGAGAGGGCCGTGCGCGCGGCGGGGCCCTCCTTGAGAAAGTCGCGCAACAGCTCCACCTCGCCCTCTTTTAAAAGAACTGCCTCTTGTGCAATTGTTTTTTGTTTCGAGGAGAGGGGATCGTTATCAGCCGTGGCGGAGTCTGCGGCTTCCGGCAGCCTATCGTCCTTTTGAATGACCTCCGCGACGCTAAGGGTCTGTGTGACGTGGTGGTCTTGGTAGTTCACAAGATGGTAGAGCGCGTAGTAGCTACCGCATCGCTTGGAGTCCTCTGTGATGTCGCTCTGCACGGTGCTGTCCGCCACCGTCGTGATCACGCTGCCTTCGACGGATGGTGGGTGCTTCTGCTCCCGAGCGGGTTCCAAGAGCCCCGGAGAGAGGAACTTGTTAAAGAAGCTCCCGTTCTTCGAGGGGAGATGGCTGCTGGGGCCGCTCTTGCTCCCCGCGTGTGCGTCCAGCGGCAGCGGCGGCTGCGTCGCCTTCTCGGTGAAGATGCCCGTGCGCTCGGCTGTGATCGCCGCCTCGCTCTCCATGACGGCCGTGTCGCTCCCACTCCCGTGGAAGCTATAGTTCTTCTCCAGCGTGCGGCACAACATAGGCGGGGTCGGCTGGTCCCCCGGCGAGCTGCAGTTGAAGCCCGCGCCGAGGGACTGCGCCTCCGACTGCGGGTCGCCGCCGACGGGGCTGCGGTTGCCGGACTGCATGAGCAGCCGCGCCGGCGGCGCCACCGCCGCGTCGGCGGGCAGCAGGTGCGTGGAGAGCGAGAGGGCGTCGCACGGCCTCGCGGCGGGGCCGGGCGCGGCCGGCGGCGCCGCGTGGCGGCCCGCGGACGCCAGGCCGGCACCCACACTGCTCGTCTCGCCCAGCGTCGACGTGTCGCTCGGCACGCCGCCCCACCCCATCGGCGAGCAGCACACCGCCGCGAAGAGGGTGTGCGGCGCCATCGCGGCGCTGCCGAGCGTCGCCGTGCTCGCGGCGGCGTGCAGCCCCAGCTCGCCGGTCGAGGCGGTTCTGGCGCCCCTCACCGTCGCCGCCGGCGAGAGCTTCGACTCCTCGTGCCCCAGCAGCCCACCGAAGCCCTGGAGGTCGTGCGACGAGGCACAGGTACTCAAGACGGTAGAGCTCGCCTTCATGTGGGGTGAGCGACTCCTGTCGCAAAGCGTTATGAAAGTGGAGAAATGGGGTCAAGCAAGAAAGGAAAAAATGAAGAAGAATCCTATACAATTATATGTATATAATGGTTCAAGTATATTATTATACAGTACGAAAATGATATTTCTGTTTTGTCTCTGTTTTCTGAAAATTATAAGAGAAGCAATAAAGAACAGAAAACAAAAACAAAGAGAGAATAGTATCCGAATTAAAGCCAAGATTTCTTGATTTTTTTCTGCTTCTATCTTCCTTGGTGTTAGAAAATAATACAAATATATATATATTGTTTTTTGTTTAGTTGCTTTTGAGAAAGAAAAAAGGAAACAAACAAACAAGCAAAGAGAGAGAGCACTAAAAGTACAAAAAAAAAGAGAGAACTAAAAACAGAAAAAACAGATTATTTATATATTAGAATTTATGCGGAAATAATCTGTGAGACCTCAAAATGAATATATATATATATATATGTATACAAAAACAAAAGCTCTTTACCACTTGATGACAAGAAGGGTGGCAAACACCTAAAAAAAAAGCTTACTATCATCCAAGTGAGCTGCACCAGTGCGTTGAACAACCAGTGAAAGAGGAAATGAAGGAGGGAAGAGAGAGAGAAATTAAACAAGAGTACTGCCAACACCAAAACGAGCATTCGACATTATTTGACTCGTTCTCTCCTTATGGTACGCCACGAGGGTAATAGAGAAAGAGGGAACATGTTTTCTGTGTACATAGTGCAGCACACGCATATGGATAACCATTGTATTAAATATTGACAGCAACACTCATCTGGTAGTGGGTGGGTTAAGAGAAGAAAAAATAAACAAAAAACAGGGGGAAAAAAGTGTGCCCTGTTGCACCCTGAGGAAAGTGTATATATTAAAAAAGCAACCGATCTGTGATTACGGACAAAAAAAAAAGGAGTATTATTATTATTATTATGAATCTTATATATATATATATATATATATGCGAGTGTGCATGCACTTGTATGTACTTATTTACAGCAACGATAAACAATGGGTGAAACGCGTATGGTTTGTCACACACTAAAGCTGTTATCATCAGACTCGTCATCGTCGACCTCGCCGTCCTCCAAGGCGTCCGCGGGAGCCAGCTGCGTCGCCACGACGACCGCCTTGTGCCGGCGCTGTCTGCGCCGCCCCTCCGCTCCCGCCATGTATGTCGTCACCGGCTCGTTGCCGTACATCTGCAAGAAGGAGCTGTACAAGTCATTCATCGTCGTCCGGTGGTTGTGGCGGATGTGGTAGGCCTTCACGACGTTCTGCATGAGGTGCGCGATGGTGAGCGGCCCGACGCCGCCGGGCACCGGCGTCAGGGCGCCCGCGACGGGCCGCACGGACGCGAAGTCCATGTCACCGTACAGCGTTCGCGTCTTGCCGGTGAGCGGGTCCGGCCGCGCGTCCGGCGGCGGCGTGTTGGTCGCGACGTCGATCACGATGGCGCCCGGCTTCACGAAGGAGCGGTCGAACACGTTCGGCTCGCCGTAGGCCGTGATGAGCACGTCCGCGGTGGTCATGACGCGGCGCAGCTCCTCCAGGGAGTTCTGGCGGCTGCACATGGTGACGACGAAGAGGCCCTCCTTCTGCAGCAGCGCCGACGTGGGCACGCCGACGACCATGCTCTGGTTCACCACGACCGCGTGTAGGGAATGCGGCGCCCGCCGCGCCGTGTCGGGGTGCTCGTTGCGCGAGAAGAAGTGGTACTTGCGGTTGAGGTACGACAGCAGCAGCGTGCGGATGGCCAGCGCCGTGCAGGGGATGAAGAAGCGTTTCTCGTGCGTGCGCCAGCCGACCTGGTGGAAGTTGCCCTCCGTCCTGCTGTCGGCGAGCAGCAGGTCATCCGCGAAGGTGGCGGAGCTGCGCACCTGCTCCCTTTGCGCGAGCAGCTGGCTGAGCGGGCTCTGGTCCTGGATGAAGAGGTTGCCGGCGTTGAGGGGGTGCAGCCCGTCGACGTCCTTGCTCGGGTTGATATGGAAGAGCGCCCGCCGCGCGCGCAGGTGCGGGGGCAGGGGCAGCTGCAGCAGCACGCCATCCACGTCGGGGTTCGTGTTGACGCGGACGAGCTCCTCGTGCAGCTTGGCCTGCGAGATACTCTCCGGCAGCAGCACGTCGTGCACCTTAATGCCGCACGCGGTCGCCGCGAGCCGCTTGTTGCGCACGTAGCGTACCGAGTCCGCCCGCGTGCCCACCTGCACCACCGCCAGGCACGGCGACCGCTGCAGGAGGTCCACCTCCATCTTGATGCGCTTCTTCATCTCATTGCTAATACTTATGCCAGACAGAATCTCTGCCTCATAGCGCAACCTACTAGAGTGGAACATCTCTCCACTCGACAGAAGCAGAGAGCGACAAAAAAAAAAAGTAACACGCAGCGATTCACAAGAGAAGAGAGAGGGGGGATGAGAAATTTATTTAGATGGGATGACAGGTGTGGAACTCAAAGAGAAAGTGAGGCTTTTGCAGAGGGGTGTTCCCTTTCACCAGTGTGGCACTCCAAATTTATATGTATATATTGCGGTATGTTTTTCTTTGTCTGTTAGACATCCAGCAGTTGGTGTAAAAAGAAAAGTTCTGTGTTGGTTAGCGGGCCCGGCGAGGTAGCAGGGGAGGCTGCGAGCATGCGCTGCGCCACCTGCAGGAGAGACTCCGGCTGCTGTGCCCCCGACTCGGCGTCGTGGAGGGACTGCATGGTGCGCAGCAGCGCCTTCGTCGCCGCAAAGTAGTGGTCCTCCATGTGCGGCACGCCGCGCATCACGCGAAAGGTCCGCGCAACAGCGCACACCGCATCGCCACAGGGCGCACCCCCATCCTCCCCGAGCAGCGGTGTCTCCGGCTCTCGCTGGCATGCGGCGAGCCGCTCGCGGAGCGTGCGTGCGTGGGCGTGGTCCGTCTCCACCTCCCTCCGGCGGCGCTGCAGCTCGGCCAGCCGCCGGTGCAGCTGGAAGAGCTGCGGCGCGTACTCGTGCTGGATGTAGTGCTCGCGCCGCGCGTGCTCCTCGGCCGCGGTGAGCCGCTCCAACTGCAGCTGCGCGCGCGTGCGCTGCAGCGCGACGGCCCGTCGCCGCCCGTCGGCCAGCGCCCCCTCCTCCTGCGCGAGGGCCCGCTGCAGCGCGGCGAGGTGGTCGCTCCGCTCCTGCGCAGCCCGCTGCAGCGCGGCGAGCTCCGCCAGAAACGCGTCCAGGTCCGTGTCCGCATTGACACTCAACATGCTATCCATCAAAGAAGTGTGGAGGCACAAGCAAGCAGTCAATAGCTACAAGATGAGCGACGTGAGAGGGGAGGGGGAAAGGGAAAGAAAGTAGCTTATGCCAACACGCAACAGCACAGAAGACCGTCTCTATTCTCTTCGTTTCACGCTCTCTCACATACATAATTTGACGTTGTAATGCTGTGCTACCTCCGGTGGGCAACACACCAGTGAAGGTACAAGAAGTAGCTTTATACAAGGGAAGATTATAATAATAGTACACTGGAGCCTGCTCACATCGCGGGCACCGTAAGCGATACCACCAGAGCGATGAAGCCGCTCCGCGTGAGTGAGACGCCTTTTAACGTCATGAGGGTCGTGCGCAGACTACGGATCGCCGCGGTGTCCAACGTCGCCCCTAGAACGGCCTGGCTCATGCGGTGGAGCACGGTGGGGTCCAGCGGAATCGCCACTGCATCGGGGGAGGCGTGGAGCTCCGTCGTGACGCCGGCGGCCGCCGCCAGCTCATCGAAGACCCGCTCGAGTGTCCCGCTCAGCAGGGCGAAGCACTTGGTGCTCATGGGCTGCGCTGCGGCGGGCGGGTCGTTCTGGGGGAGACCGTCGTGGTGCCCGGCGCGGCTCTCCTCCCCGAAGAACTGCGCCTCCGTCACGGCGGCGGGCGACACGTCGTACAGGTGGTCCCGCGGGCCTGCCTGCGCCCCGTGGGCGACCGGCGGCTGCAGCGGCTCCGGGCCCACGTCCTCCTCGTCCTCCTCACACAGTGTGTCGATGAGCGCGTGGAGGTCCGCGAGCGCCAGGGCGGCGAGGGTGCGCCGCCCCGGGCCGTGCCACGGCCGGCCGGTGACCCGTGTGTACAGGTGCCGCACGCGCGACGGCGCCAGCAGCGGCGCCCCCGCGGCCGCCTGCGCCGCGGAGGGGGGGAAGAGCGTTTCGAGGATGGGCATCACGTGCGAGACGCTCAGGAGACCATTGTGCTTCGTGTCCCACAGCGCGAAGAGCAGCGCGGCCTGCTGCTTCTTGTGCGATACGAGCGACGCGAGGAACGGCACCGTCGACCCTTGCTGCTCCATGGACATGCTAAACGGAAAACTAAGAATGATAAGAAACAAAAAGCTCAAAAGAGTAAACCGAAAAAGAGTACGATGGGGGACAAACAACAACAAGAACAACAACATCAGGAGAGCCGGAGTGAGAGAATCATATAAACAGAATAGGAAAGATATTTCATGCATGTCTGTGAACGCGCGCATATAACTCGTTTTTTTTTTTTGATCTCGGGAAAGCATCAGTTATTTACTGTATATTCATTGTTCTTATGATTAGAAAAAGATGCATATTATAAAGAAGAATCTGATGTTCCCTTGGTTTTCTATTACTGTAGAGTGTTCGCGCTACGCCATCAATTGTTATTCATCGCCAAACAGCGGATCTTGCACATCATAACGAACTCTCATGAAAGCCACCTGCGCACACATACGAAGAGAAAGACGGTAAGATTTTCCGTCGCCTTCACCTCCTCTACTCGTGTTGCAAGCTTGCTCTCGTGTATGTGTGTATCCTTCATCGTAACGACCATACTTTTTTTTCTTTTTACTTTCCTTCGCGAGGAAGCGTCTTTACCCACGCACACAAAAGATGCGTATCATCCGGAGTCAAGAAGGTCTTGCAGAACTCCGACAGGCGGGTCGTGTCGTGGAGCTCGTCCACACTCCCCACCACAAAGCCGAGCGCCGTTTGCGCCATGGCCTTCCGCGTCTCCGTCTCGCTCACGCTGTTTTGTCGGATCGCCGCAAGCGCCTCCCCGTCGTACGCGGCGCACCGGCGCAGCACCTGCTGCAGCAGCTCGTCGCCAATGTCGCGCCAGCACTTGGCGGCGATGCGCGCGGCGGCCTGCCACGCCTCCACGCGGTCGAGGCTCAGCAGCCGCTGCACCGCCGCCTGCGGGCCCAGCACGACGTGGTCCGCGTCCGGCGACAGGTACTGCTTTTGCGCACCGACGATGCGGGTCTCCAGCTCGAGCTCGTTGTACTTGTTCGTCTGCGGCGCCCCGGCGGCGACCCACGCGAGGCGGCTCAGCGCCAGGCAGCGGCCGCGGTGCGCCACGGCGGTCTCGCCGTACGCGACGGGCGGCGGCGACGCCACGCCCTCCTGCAGCAGGGCATCGAAGCGCGCCGGCGCGCGCAGCCACAAGAGGTGCGGCGCCTCGTCCTCGAGGAACGCGGTGAGCTGCGTCTCGGCCCCGGGCACGCCCGGCAGCACCTCCGGCAGGTGCAGCAGCTCCCACTCGCGGCCGGTGCGCAGCAGGTGGCGCATCGCCATGCTCAGCACGTGCTTGTTGCGGCGGCAGTAGCCCGCGAGCAGGCCGTAGGTGGCCGTGCTCGCCACGGGGTCCTCGACCGGGGTGGCGAGCGCGAACGCCATGAGGACGTCCGCGGCATGGAAAGTGAGCGCGATCTCCTCGGACCACTGCAGGGCCCTGCCGCAGATCCCGCTGGCCAGCTGCATCGGCGCCGGCGCGCCGAACGGGTAGCCGACGCCGCCCTGCTCGACGAAGGGCGTGCGCAGGAAGGTCTGGAAGAGGCGCTGCGAGTAGTAGGAGGCGCTGCCCGCGCTCCCACTCGCCTCGAAGTGGCAACTGAAAGCGAAGTAGAGAAGATAGCAAATGGCGTCCAGCAAGTCCGCCAGCTCCTCGTTCGTGGCGGTGCGCTGCGAGAACCCTGCCGCGGCGGAGGGGGCCTCTCGCTCCTCCGGGTCGTGCGGTGAGCGCACGGATTGCGTCAGAGGCAACACAATCATATCTTCTAACATTTTGGAGAGGATGGGCACCACCTGGTCGAAGGCGCTCTCCCCCTCGCCCGTGTTGGTCCAGAGCAGCGGCTTCACATTGCCGGGGAGGCGGCACACCGCCGCCGTCTGCTCCCGCGACTCCCGCACCGTCGAGGCGACCACGATGAAGATGGATGCGACGGCCCTCGACTCGCGGAACTTCTCGCTGAGGCTGCTGACGCCGCGCAGCGTGGACAGGAGGTCGTTGCCGGCCGCGTTCAGCAGGGCGAGCGTGTGCGCGGGGTTGGAGAAGAAGAGCTCTGCGGCCGTCAGCGACTGCTCCCGGAGGGCAGGATTCGCCTCCCGCATCTCCTCCGCCAGCCGGACAATGCACCGCTTCAGCACCTGGTGGCACCGCTCCAGCTGGCCGACGGTGCGCAGCAGGCCAATCTGCTCGTCCTTGTACGGGTGGGCGACGGAGCGGTAGTCCTCCATCGCCTCCGCGGAGGACACCACGTTCACGTTCTGCAGGTCGCGCAGCGCCGACATCGCGTCGAGCGACTCCTGCGCAGAGATGAGATGCGCGACCGTGCTGGCGTGCAGCGCGCCGCGGAAGGCCTCCGACTGCAGAATGGCCGTGACAAAGCGGCGGTGCTTCTCCTTCCGGTGGCGGAGGTGGCGGGTGATGTAGAGGATGATGTTGTCATCTTCCGCGTTGAGATCGGCGCGCGCCCAATGGCGCGCCTGCGACACGGCCTCCACGGCGAGCGACGCGCTCGCGGCGCGCACCGCGTCGTCGATCGGCTCGCCCGTCTCCTGCGAGAAGAGCCGCTCGACCAGTCGGCGTGTGGCGTCGTGGTCGACCGGCCCGTCGCCCACGAGCGCGGCCCCGCGCACGTCGGCGATGTCGCGCAGGGTCGCCGGGTTGTACGCGTCGTCAAAGATGCGCACCGGGCCGTCCTTGTCCAGCGCGACGAGTGAGCCGTCGTCGAGCAGCAGCGTGCCGTAGGGCTGCTGCAGCGTTGTGATCTCCGCCGTGTCGGAGCTGGCGCACGGGCTGTGCACGCTCACCTGGTTGTTCACGCGGATGTAGTAGGCGTTAATGCAGATCACCACATAGCTCTTCTTGTCGTCGATAAACATGTTGATGTGCTGCGGGGGCGCCTCGCCCGCCGCCGCCACGACGCCCTGCAGCACGTTCAGATCCACGTAGTGCACAACGCTGCCGGAGGCACACTCGAGCGTGACGAGATAGAGCGCAGCCGCGCCGCGCTGCGCCGTGGTGAGGAAGAGCGCGCACACCTTGTGGCGGCTCTCCGCGATGCGCAGCACGCGGCCGTCCATCTGCAGCGCGGCCGGGATGCACGTGCCCCAGCAGGCGCCCAGCAGCGCGTCATCGCAGCTGTGGTGCAGCGCGCCGATGTCGATGAGGAAGAGCTCGCCGTGGTCCGTCGTCGCAAACAACCGATCCGCGTCGTAGCCGCGCAGCAGCACCTGCGTGATGGCACCGCCGCTGCCCCACGTCCGCTGCGCGCCGTCGGCCGCCGCGCCGCTGCTGCTGCTGCTGCTGCCCTTCGCGCTCTGCATGGACTCCTCCGCCCCGTGCGCGTCATCGTCGCCGCCGCCGCCGCCGACCAACGCCTTGAGAAACGAAAAGACGCCGCCGCGGCCGCGGGAGCCGGCGGAGGCGGGCGAGGGTCCGCTGTGCGTCCGGTTGACGCGCGCGCACACGGCCTGGGTGGCCTCGAACTGGCTGCTGAAGTACTGTCCGTCGCGCCGCACGGTCACCACCACGGTGCCCTCGGCCGTGCCGACCGCCGTGACGAGCACGTCCGCCGGGTCGCGCCGCCGCTCGCAGGTGAAGGCGGTCGACGCGATGGGGCTGGCGCCCTCGAGGAGACTGAACTCCGTCGTGTGGTCCAGGCTGCAGACGACGCCGCGGTCGCTGCAGAAGGCGAGTGAGTCATCCGCGCCCATCTCACTCACGAAGCGCGGGACGCCCTCGGGCCCGGGCGCGAACCGCGGGATGCTGCGCACGTCCGCCGGCGTCCGCGCCCACCGCGGGCCGCTCAGATTCCACACGTAGATGAGCTGCTTTGCCTCGTCGACGAGCCAGCACAGGCGGCGGCCGGTGCCGGAGAGGCTGCTGTCATAGAGATACCGTGGGCCGGCACCGTGGCGCTCCTGCGGGGACGGCGGCTCCCCCGTGCTGCTCGTCGACAGGTTGGCGCCGTCCGTGTGGTCGTAGGCGACGGTGGAGCTGCGCTGCGTCCGCTGCACCTTCGTTGGAGGGGAGAAGGCGAACATGCTATACGTCGAACTATCCGCGCCCTCAGAAATACAAGCGTACGGACTATAAAGCCGGAGGGAACGCGGGAAAGGCAAATTCTATGGGTTAACAAAGACAACACAGTTAAATCAACAACAACAACAAAAAAAAACACTCTAGAAAAAAGAACTGAACCGCAAGCATGTGAGGAGAAACAAGGAGGCAGGTTAAATCAGTTAGCGAAACAATAGCGTAAACCAACGCAAAATAGAGGAATGAAACTCAGAAGAAACAAGAGGAAATTCATAAAAATATGAGTATCGAATTAAATACAAAACCAAAAGATATTAAACGATGGGGAAAAAAAAAATCAGGAAGAGAAACATGAAAATAATGAAACCGTATTAGAAAACGAAGAAAACAAGATTAATCAAAAAAAAAAAGAATCTGTCCAGTAAACTTACATCAAAGATGAACAAAGGAACAACAAGGAAGATTACGACCAAGTGGTATCTCTAATGTGGAAAAGAAAAAAAAAGACAAACTAATTCCAGTGCATAGAAACACTATATTCGGTCACCGAATTTAAGAAAAAAAGAGCACTCGAAATAAAAGATTTGTTCATTGTCAAACAACAACAACAACAACAAAAACAATCAGTAGCGATCGTTAAGTCATTACCCGGAGCAATGAATAAGAAAAAAAAAAGAGATTTCTATTGACATCATTTTGCTGAAAATATTTGCTTCAGGTTTTCTTAAGATAGATTCATTAGTAAATAAAGATATCACACAGCTCCTGAATCACTTTTTTCTCTTGTGATTGCTCGCCGTACATGAGCGTGGCTGCCGTCAAAACATAAGTTTTGTACTCGAGTGATTTGGTTGGTTCCCCACAGCGGTTCAGCAGTTGGGCGTAGAGAATCAGGACCGGCATCGCCACAAGATACGCCTCCTCAAACATAAGAAACTTCTTTGTTTTGAGGTCGGTGTGATCCAACAGCGGGTTGCCGTACGCGAGCTGTGAAACTGCCTTCACAGCCTTACCGCGCTGGCGGTCCGAGCTGTCCTCAAACGCGGTCCGATGCATATACACGAATTCATCGCCCTTCTTCACGAGCGCGGAGTGCACCACATCGATCCCACACCTCTTGTTCTTCACCACGAGCGACGTGGATCCCACGGCCGGCGTTGGCGCGCAGTGGGGCAGCATGTGCCGCAGCATTGCGGCGTTGTAGCCGGCCACCATCAACACGTCCTGGATCATGCCCCAGCGCACGTAGCGGAAGACCTCCCTCTCGCCGGGCGGCTCGACGACCGCCAGCTCGCTGCGTAGGCAGCACTTGTAGTCCACGAAGAACTTTATAGGGTACACCGTGTTCATGCTCACCGCGACTGGGATGACCGGATTGAAAGTCGCGGCGGCGCCGAGGTACGTCTGGTGGGTATTCTTTTTGTTGGTCGCAACGGTGCTAAGGATCATGTTACGCGCGATGTCACTGCTCAGCTCGGGCGCCTCCACGTTGTCGAAAATCACAGTGAAATTGGTGGCCGGCAGCACGCTCCTCAGAGCCTTCTGCAGCTCCTCGTTGGTGCAGAGCGAAAGGCTCGACTGCGTATCGTAGGAAACCGCGCGCATCAGGTCGGATATGTTCTGATAGATGCGGGCGAGCCGCGCCTTGTCCTTCGCATCCAAGTTCTTGCCCTTTTCCTTAGAAAGCAGCTCCTGGTCCACGTAGTTCACACAGAGCATTGTGTAGTTAAAGACGGCCGTGCACCAGTAATAGCGCATGTAGGCCTGGAGGGAGTCGAAGAGCTTGAGCAGCTCAGCGACCGGCACAGTCTCCTTCACTTTAGTGCTCGCGCGACTCCGGCGGAGCGCGCTGCCGTCATCGCAACGCCTCCGGCCGCTGGCGGCTTCGTTGGTGCCCTCGACCGCAAACGACGCCTCCCTATCCATACAGACGCCACAGTCGGAGAGGATGGCCATGTGGTCCGTGAACACCACAGACGGAGACGCATGCGATGCCGGCAGAGCTGTCTGCGCCGACGTATGCGTAGGGCCCGTCTTGTTGATCTCGCTCTCGTGCTCATGACACCATCCGCGGTAACAGTAGAAAAAAAGCTGAATAATCACATTCAGATAGGCGGCGTACATGGCCGCGATCCTGCGGCAGACGACACTCTTCGGCGTCTTCAGGTAGGCCTTCATAATGTTCGCGCAGAGCGGAACATATTCCAAAATGGACACGAGCTCCTTCCCGAGCGGCAGCTCAATGACCACGTCGGCGGGTGCCTCCGCCGCCGGCACCCCCTCGGCCGCACCGTTGTGGGCGTCGGTCGGCAGTCGCACCGCGGCACCGGTGCAGAGTGAGCTCCAGAATGGATAGCCGGGATGACGACGGAGGGCGTTCTGGAAGTAAATCTCCGATAGGGTGTACCGCCCGTCCTTGAGCGCGCCAACGCCGCGGTAGTACATATCGGGCATGCCCTGCTCCTCCACCGGGATGGATTCCTTGCTGCCCATGAGACTGTAGGGGTAAGGGAGGAATAAAGAACGGATTGTGTGTTCTGGAAGATGCAAAAGATACACGTATTGAAAGAAGGAGAGAAGGGGAAAATGAAAAGTGAATCCAAGAGCCATCAGCGGTAGCAAGGCAAGCTAGAGAGGAGGGAGGGGGGGGGGTNCGCACACAAAGGTAGCGAGGGGAGCGAGAAATGAAACCCGTCTGACTATCGTATGCTGTGTGTGTTCTATCATGAACGTACATCTATGAATAACAAGACAACTCTTTTCTATATGATAGTGTATATATGAAGTTAAGGATTAGACTGACAAAGGAAAATAAAAAAGAAAGGAAAACGCGCCAGCAGCCAGTTAGGCGGGTCTTTCCGCTGCCACGTGCACAGCTAAAAAGGAGACCCCACATGTTTTCTGTGTTCCTTTTTTTTTTGGGGGGGGGGTGTAAAGGATACCCCCCTTCTATGAACGTGCACGCTCTTCCTCATCTGCCGACATGCGCTCTAACATCCGCACGAGCGGCCGCTCCCACTTGGGATCAATTTGGCGCTCCAGCAAAATACTCTTCAAGTCCGGTGCATCGTGCAGCGGGTCGAATGCGTCGATCTCCGCCCACTCGAGCGGGCAGCACAGCGAGCCCGTCCCGGGGTGGATGCAGAAGGGCAGCTTCAGCAGGTGGTCGCGGCGGGTACTGACGTGCTCGTCCAGGCGCGGGTACATGAGCAGTAGTGACACCGCCTGCACGATGTCCCGCACGTCCCGCTCGCTGGAGCCCAGCGCCTGCAGCACGGTGCTCCAGTCCAGCACATTGCCCGGGCTGTAGGCCATGCGGGTCGTGAAGCGGCTGAGGCTCTCGCTCCGCGCCGCCTTCAGCACCGCCGTGATGGCCTCGTAGACGATGGCCGCCGCCTTGGGGTTCGTCGCGACGTTATTGGGGTTGTCCGTCCCGGAGTGGAGGAACAGCTTTGCGAAGGCCGGCTCCATGTGCTCGCGCAGCAGGTGGCGAATGGTGGGGTGGATCGCGCGGTGCGCGCCCAGGTCGGACACCGTTGCGCTGCGTAGCGTCTTGGGGGCCACCACGGTCAGATAGCCGACCAGAGCAGACCGCTCGTCGTCGTGCAGGCCGCGGGCGCGGCGGTCGCACACCCACAGGTGCACGCCGCGCCGGCCCGAGTACACGGGCAGGATGTACTGGAAGCCGAAGTCCTCCTCCAGCACCGAGCGCAGCACGTGGGCCGCGCACGACATCCAGGTCCAGCAGTGGGTGCAGATCTGCTTCCCGGTGCAGCACGACCGCACGTTATCGTAATCCGACATGTCAATATCAAAGACCAACTCGCGCTCGACGGGTAGCACATTGGCGACGTTCTGCTTCTGGTTCGGCCGGATGTTGTACACCGCGCCCACATCGATCTTCTCGGGCGCGGAGCGGATGAGCTCCGTGCGGAGCTCGGCCGCACTACCGTAGCTGCGGAAGCGGGTGAAAATGTCGCCGATGAGGGTGAAGCAGAACTCGCGGCGGCTCAAGTAGCCCTCGCGGAGCCTCGTGGAGCCTCGCCCGCCGTCGGCTGGCCCTCCCTCCTCGATGTCGTAGGACAGCCAACGAGTGAGCAAATCGACGGGGTACACGTACTCGTAGAACTCACGCAGAGATGCCTCCATGGCGACGGGTGCGATCCACGGATCGATAGAGGAGTATGTAGGTCGAGTGTGTCTGGTGGGTTCAGACGTACAGTAAGACTACAAAAGACAATAGAAGCGAGTGATAGAGAGAGAGAGAGAGTGTGTGTGTGTGTGTGTGTGTGTGTGTGCGTGAGTACATATGGGTCTGTGTCCATGTAGGCAGCTATGCGTGATGGATGGGATCGGCGTGTACTCTGCACCCTAGATGCAGTGTCAAGAGGCCGCGTGTTTCATAGGTGTTTTTTTTCTTGTTGTTTACATCAAATCAAATATACATGAACATATATTAGAATTTAAAGTCCGGCAGCTTTTCCTTCGTACGCTTATGAGGGTTGACCTCCTGCACCTCCTCGGCTACCTCGGCACGATACAGTTGCCACCGCTGCTGGCGGTCAAATTCATGAAACAGATCATCATACGAAGGGTACCCCTTGACATACTCCCTCAGTTTCATGTAGCTCCCGCCGCGGAGGTACGCCCGACAGGCCTCAAAGGAAATACGGTAAACCGTGCACGACGATTTGGCGTATACGGTCGCGGCGCGCGGCAATGGGTGCTTCGGGTAGAGCCTGTCCCCCACCTCATCCTTCACGTCCACCTTCACGCTGTGGTAGCCCCCCTCCTCCCTCTGCTTCGCCAGCCCCTGTACAAACATCATCTGCGAGTCGTTCAGGTCGCCGGGCCCAATCACCCCCGACGTCTGGAAGCGCGTCTCCAGCTGCGCCCGCCAGTAGGCGGGCGACCACTGCACCCCCTCCCCTGGGCGTGCGTCGGGGCAGTGGGCGAGCAGGGCCAGCTCGCCAAAGACATCCCCGGGGTGGAGGCGGGCCACCTCCATCTCGCTCGGCAGCAGCTCCACGGGCGCCGGGGCCGGCGAGGACGACGTGCTGCTCGCGCCCTTTTTGCAGACGTCCTTCGGATGCACCTTGCGGGTGACGGCGAGTACGCCCTCTACCAGGAAGAAGAGGTCCTCGGCCTGGGCACCCTCCTCCACGACCATCTGATTGAGTCGAAGACGGAGCGGCAGCATGTGGGCGGCCAGTCGCTGGATCTCCCCCTGCGGCATCTCATCGAAGAACTTCGTGGTGAGGGAGGATTGGAGAAAGTGGACCTGCTCCTGCAGGCACAACTCGCACGCGTGCTCCAGCACCCGCGCCAGCCGCCCCTCGCCAGGCTCCAGGCGCAGATACAGACACGCCTCCGTCGCCACAAAACGGGTGCCACAGGGTAGCGCATCCCACTGCAGCGCATACCCTATTGTGTCACCAGGCAGCACCGGAAAGTGCACCTTGCCATTCACAGAGGGCAGCTCCGCGAGGATTTTCCCCTGTACTAGCACCAGCACGGGGCGGGACGCTTCCACCTTCGTGGTACTCGCACCCGCCCTCGTTTTCGCTGTTCCCGACAACCGATCTCCATGCCCACTCTCCAACATCTGTAACTTCATGTTGATCTTGGCCATTGGATTGCCCTCGTCGTCCGAGCTCACCGCCACGGCAAACACCTCATCCTCGGCAACCGAGTCCAAGTCCTCCTGTGTCTTTTCCAGCAGCACTTCATCTACTGTGGTCGTGCAGAGCTCCATATGCTCCACGACCGAGAGTAGTTCATCTTCTGAGAGTGTGGAGAAAAAGCGCACGCGCCGCACCACAGCGAGTGCTCGCGCAATGGCCTCATCGGACCGGTACACCAACGGTGTCTCCAGGGACTGCTGGATGCTATGCCACGTCTCCGTCGAGACCTCGCCAATACTGCCATGTCGCAGCGTCGCTTCCCTAATGGTGGACACAGGAGCACTACGCTCTCCATCCCCAGATGCCTTTTGCGATGTGGTTTTGTCACGCTTCGCCTGCTTCGTTACCGTGTGGCGCGGTTTGGTTTTTTTGTCCTGTTCAGTCGTTTCCGGGCGGGGTTCCACTCCGAGCAGCACGGACAAGGGTGGTAGTTTTGCCACCTGCTCCGCAACCGTTAGTGGCTCCTTCGGTTTGTCTTGCCCGCTCATCGGTATTTCTCCAATAGCTACCAATCCATTTATTACAAGGGAAAAAAGGGTGAGGAGAAGGGACAAAAGGGCATTCAATTTAAACACACGTCAAACTACATATAAGCAAGTCACATAGAAACACAACCTAAAAAAGAAAACGGGCAAGTACAGTAAAAAAAACAAGAATGTATATACTTAAATTACACATTGAAGACTCTGAGCAACCATACTATACCATATATGATTAAAACAAGGGGGCCTCCTATCTATTACGGACGAGCCAGCGCTCCAGATCCGTATCATCATCCCTCGTCGGGTTTCTCCTGCCAACGGCTGGAACAGGAACCCGCTGCTTCTTCATACACTCCTTTCTCTCCCTTATCATGTTTCGCATAATCCTGCCTTGCTTCTCTTCCTCGTCCATGATCATCATGAGACGGTAATCCTCCTCTTCCTCCAGCAGACACCTCAGCACGCGACCCGAAAGTGTACACGTCACCACCGCACGCTCCTCGGCAACAGCACCTTCGTAATAGATACACAAATCTTCGTACAGCACCTTCCACACAAACAATTCCTCATCACTCAAAGCCGCGCGGTCCTCCGCTTCCTGCTGCTCGAGATCAGCGATGGCGCGGGCGAGCTCCTCCGCCTCGCGAGCGGCAGTGCGGGCCTCGGCGTCCTCCTTCTCGGCCGCAGCCACGTCCTCCATGTCCGTGCGGTCGGCAGCCTCCGCAGCCTCGACGGCAGCGCGGTCCTCCGCTTCCTGCTGCTCGAGATCGGCGATGGCGCGGGCGAGCTCCTCCGCCTCGCGAGCGGCAGTGCGGGCCTCGGCGTCCTCCTTCTCGGCCGCAGCCACGCCCTCCATGTCCGTGCGGTCGGCNGCCT
>AUXH01000108.1:0-40608 GCA_000482145.1 Strigomonas culicis
ATTAATATATATATATATATATATATATATATATATATATAAGATTGAATTTATACTTATACGAAGAGAAAGTAATTAAATAGTCAACTGGGTGTTTATTTCCTTTTTGTTGAGTTTTTTTAAATTGAAATACCTCTTTTTCTTTTCACTAATAGTGTTAAGATAATAGATGTATGATAACTTTTAGAGAATAAACAAAAAGAAAAGAACGCGAAACAAAAACACACGAGGGGAATTGATGTGTATTTATATTAAAAATATAGTAACTTAAAAAAAAAAGAAATGAAGAGCAGAGGAGAAACACAGACAATTTAGAAGTTGTTTCAGAGATTGCTCTTTTCTTCTTTATAATAGTTCATTTTTTTTTCCTTTGTAAAAGTACTTACACATTTCGCATTAAAACAATAAAAAAGAACTGTATTCACTATGTAGTAAGGTCAACGGTGCATATATAACGTAAGTGGTAAGACAAACAAAAGTAAGAGAGCGCGCCGCTCACTCACAAGCATACAGACGAATACAAACCTTTTGTTCTGCCGCCACCCTCACACTGCTATCTCGCTACAGCAGCCATGCTAGGTATGCATCATGGCTACGGTAAAGATAGACACCAAGAGGAGAATCGAGAGAGAGAGAGTGTGTGTGTGTGTGTGAGAGAAGCACACACTTCATCACACACACACACACACACACACACACACGTCTCACTAGCTATGCACTGTTGTCGTAGGCTGCGCGCCGCTTCGGGTCGCGCAGCACACGGTAGGCCGCGTTCGCTGCAACCATCTTATTCTCGGACCCGCCCACGTCTGGATGCTCCTGCATCACAATCTTCCGATAGGCCGAGCGTATCTCGTTGATGGACTCGTTCCCCTCTAATCCTAACGTCTTGTAATACCCCTTCGGGTCTCGCACCACACGGGCACTGCTGTAGCCTCCGCTGCTACTGCTGCTGCTGCTGCCGCCGCCGCCGCCCACGCGCTGCTCGTACGCGTGTGTGTCCCAATAGGTCGAGCTATGATACTCCGCCGTCGTCCGCCGCGTCGAGTTTTCGTCGGGGCGGAAGCCCCTCTGGTCGTCCGACTGGTGCTTGTGCCGCATCTCCTGCTGCGTCCGGCGGTTGTAATCGCGGCGCCACTTGGGGTACAGCCTAGCCGCGTAGAAGGCCATGTAGTAAGTCGCGACCGCGAAGAAGCTGCCAAAGATGAAGCCTGCGACCTTGTTGGGGTAGACCAGGAGGGCGCCCGCGACCGTCAGCGCGCTCGCCAGCCGCCCAAAGTAGAGCGCGTTCAGGAGATAGGGCCCGCCGACATAGCCATTGAAACCGGACACATACAGGTGGTACTCCACCTCGTCGTAGTAAGACTTTACAATGTAGCACGGCACAAAGACGGGCGTGATCTCCTCGATCGAGATGTGCAGCTTGTCGAAGTTCACGGAGATGCTGGACGCGGTGGGGTGGTAGCCGCGCAGCAGTGTCGTCGCGGTCTCCGTCACCTGGGCGCGGACGTCCAGCTCCACGAAGCCGCGCATGGTGTGCGTGGACTGCTCGAAAAGGTTCAGCGTCGCGTCCTTCGTGTCGATGCGGTTCATCTTCTGCATCAGCAGCGGCGTCTGCTCGCTCTTGAGAGCGGCGTGGACGTGGTGGATGTTGTACTTGTACCCCGCGTACACCTGCGTGCGATTCGCCTCGAACGTGGTGTTCAGCTTCTGCGGCTGCGTGTGGATGTACCGCGTCGACGACGTCGACTCGCCTTTGCTGTCGCGGCCCGACTCGTTGTAGGAGACCGTGCCGGTGAAGACCGCCTGCGCCGTGCCGCGGCAGAAGTAAAAGGGAAGGAACTCCTTACGGGGGGTGGAGAGATTCATGTAGGCCAGCTGGGCCCCGAACCAGCGGCGGCTGTACTTACCTTGGATGTTGCGGAGGGCATCGTCGGCGGAGATGCTGAAGGGGACGCCGCGAGGCGAGTGTACAATGTGGAAGTGTATGCACGATGAGCGGAACATAGTGTGAAAAGCCTCCCGTCGGAAGGGATCGATTCAGCGTAGGCTTTTCGACGCGAGGATCATAATAACCATAAGAACAAGAATAAAACGGCGCAGAGAAGAGGAACAAGGTACAATGTGACATGCATGCACACGGAGGAGTACGGAGAGACGCAAGTTGGTGGCACACCACCCCAACCGAGATGACAACGAAAAGGTGGACTTAACAAGTGAGCACACAGGCGTTCGTCTCAGTGGCGACAATAACCCTTTTTTATAGTTGGTTCGGTAGAAATTTCTATTATAGATATAAGTATACAGAGTATATAGCTAGACACACACACACACAACAAAAAAAAAATGCAATGCAACAACACCACTACCCACCCCTGCTGCTTACAAGAGCTGCTTCCGCACGCGCACCCAACGCCGAAACTGCACGAGATCGATCGGCACGTCCTGCGCGTGGTCCTCGCCGCCGTCGGGGAGGGCACTCGCGTCGCCATGCGGCTGCCGCGACACCCACCGCATCGTCACGGTAGGCGTCTGCAGGGTGCCCTCGTCGGCCACCGTGTTGCCCGCGAGCTGCACGTCGTCCGCGTTGGCTCCCTCCGCGGCGGGCTCGCGGCTCCCGTCGCGCTGGGTCGCGTGCGGCGGCTGGCCGCCGACGGCGGGCAGCAGCGGCACCGCCGTGAAGTAGACCGTCACGTTGTCGAGGAGGGACAGTGTGCGGCGCTCGCGCTGCTTCCCGATCACCATCCACTGCGCGGCGTCGTACACGAGGGTGATGAAGAAGTCTTCCTCCATCCCGGCGTCCTCGGGCCAGTTCTGGGCCTGCGGCTGCAGCTGCACGCAGAAGCGCACCGGCTCGCCCGCCACGAAGGCATAGCTAGACGGCTGGTCCACCATCCGGTCGCCGAAGAGCAGCCAGCTGTTGTTGTCCGCCATGTGCGACGAGAGCGGCGTCATGGTCTGCGTGTGGGGGTCCTCCCCGCGAGGCAGGGTGGTCCAGGAGTCCGCGGCGGTCAGCCGGTCCTTCCCGGGGAACCTCACGGAGGGGTCGAAGTTCGTGGACGCGCCCCACCGCATCGTCCAGGGCGACTCCGCGTACATGACCGCGCTGAAGAGGCAGAGCTGTGTGGACTGGAAGGACGCGGCGGGGGCCGCAAACACGTTGCAGGAGAGCGCCAGCGCGTCGATGACATCCGCGTCGTAGCGCACGGCGCCGGTGCTCAGGCGTGGGCCGTCTCGCTCGTCCGCCGGGCTGGCGTCGCCCGCGTCGCAGTCGAAGCTGTCGTTGGGCCCCTGCGCGCCGCCGCCCAGCGTGGCCTGGTGCGGCGGGCCGCCGGTGCTGTGGGGGGCGTAGGTGTGGCCGCGGCTGCGCGGGCCTTCCCCCGGCCCCGGCGGCGGCGCGTCGCCCGCGTCGCTGAACAGCCGATCCATCAGCTCCGTGCTCTCCGGCGCGTTCGTGAGGCTGGCGTCGTACATGCTGCTGCCGGGGCTGCTGCACACCCGCACGCTGTCCGCGCCGGCCTCCGTCTGCGGCTGCGTCTGCGGCAGCAGCACGAGCCGGTCGGCCGGCGCCGTCTGCTCGTAGGTGCTCACCCAAGAGGAGTAGAACACCTTCACCTGCACCTGGTGGTGGCGGACGGCCTCTGTCGGCTGGTAGGAGGGTGCGACCGCGAGCTCGAACATGAGATCGAAGGCCTCCCCGGGCTTCCACTCCGTGAAGAGCAGGTGGCTGTACGTGTCGCTCACGCGCACCACCTCGTAGGCCGGCTCCTCCAGGCCCACCGCGGTGTCCAGCAGCACGCCGCGCATCCACAGCGAGGTGCGCCGCAGGATGTTGCGCAGCTTCACCAGGCAGTACACGCGGCCCTGGAAGTGCTTGAAGAGGTAGCTCGCCGCGATGGCTGTGTAGAAGGGAAAGGCCATCTTGGCGACGCTCGTGCTCGTGTCGCGGCCATGCATCGTGACGAACGCGATCTTGGCCTCCGTGAGCGTGGCGGGCGCGGCCGGCAGCCCGTCGGCCGGCGTCGGCGCGGCCGTCAGCAGGAAGGGCGGCAGCGGGACCTGCATCGACAGCAGGCAGCGCGGCGCCGCGTCCTGGTCGGTGCCACCCCCCGGCGCGGCGAGCGACCGCTGCCGCTGCGGGAGCGGGGGTAGGAGGCCCTCCAGGGACGTGTTGGGCGGCAGCGACAGGCGGTAGAGCCCCTCCGCGCGCGGCGCCGTCGTGACGGACCCGTGCAGCAGCAGCTGCGGCCCCGGCGGGGGCGCGCCGCCCTCGTCGCCCCCAGGCTCATCCAACGAGGACTGCGAGGTGGCGGGGGAGCGCAGCGGCGCCAGAATGGGGTTCGCCAGCTGCGCCGTCAGCCGCTCCTCCAGGACGGGGATGATGGTCGTCGCGGTCAGCTGACCCACCGGCGCGGCGTTGGCGCTCGTGCTGTTGACGCTCACGCTGGCGTTGTTGCCTTGGAGCTGGCTGACAGAGAGCCTGTTGTTGTTGTTGTTGTTGTTGTTGTTGTTGTTGGTGCAGCTGGCAATCGGATCGACCCGCTCCAACGGCGCTGTGATGATGACGCGCATCTGACTGCGGCCGCCACTCATGCGGTGCTGAGGCTGCTGGTGGGGATGGTTGTGGCACCCCGCGGAGGGGAAGCCCTCGGCTGGCTCCCGCAGCAGCTGCTGCGGGTCGCGATGCGACGCGCGCGGCTCCTGCGGGAGCCGGCCGTGCGACAGGCGGCGCGCCGCGCTTTCGAGGTCACTCCCGCCACCCACGGACCCGTCCGTGACGGCCAGCGACGACGACGACGACGGCGCGCGGTGGGGTCGCTGCAGCAGCGTCGCGGGCGTGGAGGACGACGGCCCCGGCGGCGCGAAGGCGGGACGCATGGGGCTGTTGAAGGAGAGGCTCTCCTCGCGCGGCGGGTCGAGGGGGTCCGGCCCCAGCCCGTTCGGTGACGTCCGCTCGGTGCGCGTGGAGCGCGTGAGGACCTGCCGGTAGAGCGGCGCGGCGCTGCCGGCCGGCTGCTCGTCCGCATCGGTGGGGAAGTGGAAGGGCCTGTAGGGCGTGGCGGGGCCGTTGCTCACGCCGCTGCTGGTCGCGTGTAAGTTGACGGAGCTCAGGCTGCCGCGGTCCGCCGCGTTGCTCGCCATCTGCAGAAAGGGCTGCGAGCCGCCCAGGTTGGGGACGCTGGGGTTCGCGCTCACGTACTCGACCGTCACGCGCGGCGGGCAGGGGTACTGCGCGGTGCTGCGGCGCATGCCGGCGCCGTGCCCCACCGGGGCGTAGGGCGGTGTGGAGGTGGAGCGGTGCGTGGGCGTCTTGACGAGCGCGGGCCCGGGCGGCCGCAGGCTGGAGAGCAGACTGCCGTTGTGCGCCATGGGGTGGCGCGAGGTCCGCACGTGGCTGACGCCGCGGCGCGCCGGCGACAGCACGAGGAAGGCGAGCGCGGCCGCGTCGTCCTGCATGGACAGCACGGCCCCCATCACGCTCTCGTGGCGGAAGCTGGTGCTGAGCCCGGCGGAGGGCAGGCTGGCGCCCATCTGCGGCGGCAGCGCCTCCTCGACGACGGAGAGGCCCACATGGCCCAGGGGCACGATGGCGGCCCCCGCCTCGAAGCCGCAGGGGTCCTGCCGCCCGGTGCGCTGCGCGGCGACCAGACTATCCCCCGGGGGCGCCGCCGCGAGCGTGCTGTAGCGGCCCGGTCCGATGAGGAAGCTGCTGTTCACGAGGCCGCCGCCGCCGCCGATGAGCTGGAAGATGGAGGGGTCCACGTCGATGGTGAGGCGGAAGGTCGGCGGCGCGTCCGCAAAGTAGTGCTCGTCCGTCGGCGGCTGCACGTGCACCTTGGCGCCGCTGCGCGGCTCGCGCACCGCGAAGAGCATGTCGCTGCACAGCGCCTCCAGCGCGGCCGCGAGCGGGTGCGCGGCCGCGTGCGGCAGGCTGTTCCGCCGCGGCCGCCGCGCGCCGGCGCCCCGCGGCGCGATGGTGAGACGGTGCAGCGGGTCGTATGCGAGGTCCATCGTGGACTCCACCTCCAGCAGCACCTCCTTGTCCTTGCCGTGCTTGCCGGGCGCGCCGCGCCGCGCCGGCGGCTCGCCCTCCTCCGCCGCCGCGTCGCCCGCCGCGGCATGCGGCAGCGGGCTCTCCATGTCCGCGTAGCCCATCTCGCTATCGTCCGTGTCGTCATCGTCGTCGTCGTCACCGCCGCTGAAGCCGTCCGTGCTGTGGAACTCGCTGCCGGTCGCGCTATTGCGCGCGGAGCGGTCCGCCCTGACGCCGCTCCCGCGTCTCCGCCGCCTGCGCGCCGCGCGCGGGGGGTAGAAAACGAGGTGCGTCTCGTGGTTCGTGATCATGAGGTAGCGTAGGCGGTGGAGGCCGGAGTGGCAGCACTGGTACGCGAACACGCAGCGCAGCTCGCCGGTCGCGGCGTCGAGGGCGCACTGCGCCAGGTCCGCGTGGAGCGTGACCACGTGGGTGGCCTCCGCCTTGTCGCTCCAGTCCTTCTGCGACTCCAGCACCGCCGTGACGCGCACCGGGGCCAGCGGCCGCGCGCCGTCCTCGTCGTCGTCGTCGCCCGCAGAGCCATTTGACGCGAGGCCGGCGTCTTGTAGGATGTCCACGCAGCAGCTGGCCTCGAAGAAGAGATGCACTGTGTCGTCCAGCTCCACGTGCTCCAGCACCGGATCGCGGTCCGCGCCGCCTCCCTGCGTGCCGTCCCGCGGCATGCAGCGCCGCTGGAGGCGGTCCAACAGGTCCTGCCGCTTGCGCCTCCGGCGGTCCTCTAACGAGCCCGTCGACGCGCCGCGCGCGGCGCCGTCCGCGGCGTCGGTCACCGTGTACAGCATGGGCGGCGCGCGCAGTAGCTCCTGCAGAGGGTACAGCGGCACGTGGCCGTCGAACAGCGGGACCGCGACGAGCTGGTCGACCGTGAGGATGCGCTCCCACAGGTCCGCCTTGCGGTAGAGCGCGGCGCTGTCAAAGGTGTACGCGTCCAGCGCCGCCTCCACCGCCGCGGCGTCTGCCGCCACGGCCGCAGTCCGCTCGTCCGCGTGGCGCAGCAGGCAGACCATCGACTCTTTGTACCGCGTGTACTCCACCTCCGTGCGGAAGATCGCGGCGAGCACGCCGACGCGGTCGGCCGGCCCCGGCTGCAGCGGGCTGCCGGGGGCGGCCCCGCGCAGGGCGCGCAGCACGCCGAAGTCGTGCAGCTGGCGCAGCACGAGGCTGATGTGTGGCCAGGCGCTGAGGCAGATGCCGCGGTGCGCGCCGTACCGCACGGCGGCGAGCCGCCGCTCCTCCTGCGACCGGCACATGGTCAGGAACACGTCCGCGTCCTTCTTGAGCGAAAAGCGGCCGTGGGTGGCCGGCAGGGCGGCGGCCAGCAGCGGCAGCAGCCGGTGCGACACCACTTGCGCCGTCTGGGTGGGCGCGTCCTCGAGGTAGCTCACGGCGAGCTGCGTCGTCGCGTCGAGCTCCATCCGCTGCTGCCCGCTCAGCTTGTAGGCCGCCATCGCCATGACGGTCAGCAGCCGCCAGAAGTGCAGCACGCGGCCGGGCGTCGCGAGCTCAATCACGTTCGCGAAGTCCTCCGCGTGGTCCGCCGCGCGCGCCTGCGGCCCGCCAGCACCGCGGTGGCGCGGCGTGCCGGCGGGGTGGTCCGGCTGCAGCGGCGACGCGGCCGGCGGCGCGCGGGCTGGGCCGGCCGCACTCGCCGTCGCGGTCGTCGACCACCGGATGCCACAGTTCAGCGGGAAGCGGTCCATGCTCTGGCACACGTACACAAAGGACGCGCGCGCCTTGAGGCAGAAGACGGCGATCTCGGAGCAGTGTGCCCGCAGCGAGGCCGCGAGCCGCCGGCGATCCTCGCCCTCGTCGTCCCACTCATCCGCGGTGGGGCTGCCGCCGCCGAGCCGCGTCAGGGGCAGCCCGCCCACGTTGATGTTCACCATGTTGGACGGCACGAGGCCGGCCGTCTTGGCCTCCTCGACCAGCACGCGCAGCCAGTCGTCCATCATGGTCATCTCCTCGTCCTGCCACGCGGCGCCGCCGGGGCTGTCCGCCGCGGCGGTCTTCGCGGCCGCGACGGAGGTGTCCGACGCCGGCCGCGTGAGCACCGGGAAGGGGGAGATGAGCGAGTACTGCTGGCTCGCATCGGGCCCCCCGAAGGGCACGACCGCGCTGCGCGCGAAGGAGTTGTTGTCCGTCAGGAAGAGCGAGTTGTTGTTCGCGAAGCTGCTGTTCTCGGCGCTCCCGTTCTGCGTCGTGCCACTGCCGGTCTCCAGCAGCGCGCCCTCGCCGCCGCCGGTCGGCGCGCGGGGGTGGTCCGCGGCGGTGCGCTGCCGCGTGATACGGTAGGACGGCCAGAGGAGCCGCATCGCGGAGAGGTAGCACTGCAGGAGAAAGAAGTGCTGATGCGCGACGGAGATGTGCTCCATCGGCGGCGGGAGGGGGCCGCCCTTGTCCTGCCACTGGTTGACGTCCTCGAACTTCTCCTTCGTGACCTGCACGAAGGACTGAAACCGCTCGCGCGCGAGGTCCTCGCGGTTCATCAGCAGGTACGTCGTCATCTCGCCGGCAACGATGAGGAGCAGCCCGTCCAGGATCTCCGCGCCGAGCGCCAGCTCACGCGGGTAGGCGCTGCTCGCGCGGACCGCCGGCGCCGCGCCCGCGCGCTGGCTGGCGCTGCCCGCCGGTGTGCCCGGCGCGGCGGTCTGGCTCTCCGGGCTCCCATCGCGCGAGACGAGGTGGTAGCCCTCGCGGCCGCCGGCCGACGGCTGCAGCAGCGTGGTGTCGCGGCCGAGCCGGTCGAGCGTCTGCCGCCGCGTGACAAAGCTGTAGTCGTCCGAGTTGTTGAAGTACTCGAGGAACAGCCGCTGAAAGACGCCCGCGGCCGCGCGGCACTGGCCGTAGCGCAGGTAGTGCATGGCGAGATCGTAGCCGTACCGCCACAGCTTGATGATGGACCACGCGGCGGGGCTGCCGGCGTCGCCCGCTGCGGGGGCCGCCGCCGCCGCGTGCCGGTGCACCGGGTTGCGCAGTGTCGGCTCGAGGGGGAGCGTGCGCTTCGTCTCGACGTAGCCGCGGAAGACGCTGGACAGCTGCTCCGTCCGCAGCGTATAGCAGAGTCGCAGCTGCTGCACGATGCGGCCGCGCAGCTTCGCGATGGAGGCGGTGGAGCCGCCGTTGACGACGAGCACCTGCTGCGGGGAGTAGAACTTGAGCGTGCGGAGCTCCGAGATGTACTTGTCGCACAGGCTCTCGATTTTCACCTTCCCCATGTCCGGCGTGTTGGTTGCGTAGAGCACAATGAAGCAGCTGTCCGCGTTGTTCGTCTTGGCGAGCTCATCCCGCCAGTGCTTCGCCACGTAGAGAAGCGCGCGCGGCCGCGAGGTGGGCTCCGTGACGGAGTAGAAGAGCACATTGAGGATCGCGTGGTTCGACCGGAACTCGTCCTTGGTCGAGGCGGCATCCTCTGTCTTCGTCCGATTGTCTACCGACGGCTGCTGCGACGACGCGCGAGCTTGTTTTTGGGTGCGCGGCAGGACCCACGTAAAGCGTACGCCGCGTTTGTTCTCCCCCCCGCCGAGGTCGCCACTGCTCCGCGCAGGCGCGAGATACATGCTGCCCTCCTTGAGGTTCGCACTACTGGTATTGTTAACGCTGTGCAAACCCGTCTTGGCGAGAATGCTGTTGGTGAGCGCATTGATGCCGCCCGCATTGCCGCCGGTGCTGCTCGGCACGCCCGGGCTGTTCGGGGCCATCGGGGACGACTGCTGGTAGGCCGCGGAGAGGGTCACGTTGTTCGTGTTGCTGCTGTGCGTGGCACTGCTACTACTACTGCTGTCTGTGAACACAAAGGCATTTGTGCTGGCCAAGTTGCGGCGCAGGTCCTCCATGCACCCCGTGACGTTGTCGGGTGTGCCGATGGGACTATAGCTATCCTTATCCACGTGAAGCGCGTGGCACACAATCGTAGGCAGCGAGAGAGCGAAGCTGTCGTACACATCCAAATCCTTGAACGGATCCGCGGCGGTGACAACGGCCATGTCGGCATCGGAGTACACATAAGCAGTGCTCCTGCGCTTCATTCTAGATCTAGACTTCATGTTACTCTACTGCGATAGTCACCACTAGTGTTTTCTTGTTTTTTTTTTTAACTATGTGTGTTAATAATTACAAAAACAAGAAACGTTAAGAATAAACCACAGATATTCTATATCTGCTTAAGAGTTTTTTTTTTTTTAAACAACAACTACTTTGACATCAACGACAGAAAGAAGACAATACAAGAGAAAGAAAGACACAGTGCAAAAGGAGAATAAAACACGGAAGCTGTCGCATGAGGAAAGAGAGATAATCTCCAATCGGAAAAAAAAAGTTCCTTCCATACATTATAGATATACGAGTTGTTTTATGGGGGCAACAGCAATACACTAAAAAGGCAAAAACAAAAAGAGTGGCTTTTTTTTAGTTTTATAAATGCTTGCACGATTACAAAGGAATGGCAGCTTCTACCACATACATGGGTCCGTTCTTACTGTGATGGTGATCCGAACTCATGCGACACAGCTCGATGGTATCCACCGCAAATGGTTGCCCACCGCTGTTGCCATCTTGCACGTTCAAGGCCCTGTCCTTGAACTTCTGGAGAAGGGCCGTGGCGTCAAACGTCTGGTTGCGGTGCTTGTTTTCCTTACGCCACTTTTTGTTCAACAACGTCAGGTGTAGAAGATTGCGCTCTTCACGTGGTGCGGAGGCCGGGGACGGGGTCGCGGCACGGTCTGCCGTGGCCGCGGCCGGTGCCGTGTCCAGCAGCTCTTGATACGTCTCGAAGAGAAGGTCTTGGAGGTGGTGTATACGATCGAGCGAGCCGGCGTCCTTGACGCCCATAAACACAACGGAGGCCTTGGCGGCGTTGCCTTCCGGGTACGCAACGGGTCTTTCCGCGGTCAGCTCCCTCTGCGCCTGCGCCTTGTAGAAGCGTTCCTGCTGGTCGCGGGAGGGCATCACGTGCAGCTGCTGCAGCGCCACGCGCAGCCCATCGCCACGGCGGGCCGGGTCCTGCGCCCAGCGCGCCGCGAAGACCTCCGTCAGCAGATCCTTTGCGAACTGTACATCCTCATTCGTGTTTAGTGTGAGGAGCAGAAGGGTGAGGTGCAGCCGCCCCGTGTGCGCCTCCACCAGGTCCGTCGTCAGCCGACCGCTCTTCTTGCCGCTGCGGTCGCCCGCCTCTGGGCCGTCCCCGCCGTCCGCCGCGTTCGCCTCCGCGATGAAGTCCCGCATGTCCTGGAGCAGCTGCGCGCCGTCTGCCTGCACGGTGTTGCGGTCCGTCCCCGTGGGCGCGATCTTGCCGATGGGCAGCGAGAGAAAGTGGGTGTAGCGCGAGGGGGCGAGGTCCGTGGCGGGCCGCTTCCGCTCCAGCGGAGCGGGCGCCTGACGGCCGGCCTCCGCCGCGTCATCGGGAGGAGGCGTTTCTGTTGTGTGCGCCTGGGGGCGGCAGGGCGGTTCGTCTTCATACACGGCGCTGCTGGGGGCTGCAGCACCCACGTGGCCCCGCCCGGCCCCTGGGGCGCGGTCGTCGTCCCCCGCCTCGCTCTCCTCCTCTTCCTCCGCTTCCGCACCGTCCGCCTGCCGGTGGCCCGCCGCCGGCGCCTTCCCCCTGTCCTTCCGCGCCTGCCCCAGCGGCTGCGCGTCCACCACCGGCTCCTGGATGAGGCGATAGTGGCGCTGGGTGAGCGCCGTTGTGCAGATGCGTGCGCCAGGGTCGCAGTTCACCACGGCCTGCCGGTCCAGCACGCACGGCGCCGCGGCGGCGCTGGCGCCGGCCTTGCCGGACTTGTTGCCGCGCGGCGCGCGGATCTGCTGGATGTAGGCCGGCTCCGGTGCGAGGCAGAAGGCGCACACGTGGCGGATGTCGTTACTCGTTTTGCGACACTGCGGGCAGACCCAGCTGCCGGTGTCCGCACCGTGTCTCCGCGCGCCGCCGCGCCCCGCCGGCGGCGCCTTGCGCCGCGTGAGCTGCACCGCCCGTTGGTGCTGGCGGCCGCCGCCGTAGTACGCCTCCAGCGCCTTGCGCGTGTCGTTGTCCTGCTGCTTCTCCCGCCGCACCAGCTCCGCCTGCTCCTTCGTCATGGGGACGTTGTTCGCTGCGGAGGGAGGCGCGATAAGGTCCGCCATGTCGGCCGCAGTATACTAGTTGCTGGTAGCAAAGCGATAAAAAGAGAAAAGAAGTCAATGTGGCTTCAATACGTTTTCTTGTAGAAAGAGGCGTGGAGGACAGAGGGAAGCGCATGCTTTGGGTTCATGAGGTTTAGACATTAGTACGAATGACTCTACAACGGATGCACGACATGTTTTTCCTTTTTTCAATAATATATGCTCTTTTTTTTTGTACGAGTTAGCCGCAAGTGTATGTGTGTCATTCATCTATGTCAATGGCAAGATCTTTACTTTTTCCCGGTCGGTACTGTTCATACCTAGAAGTGTTAATCGAGAAGTCCGTACGGTCGTTGTTCTTCTTATGTCCGCTGCTCGCCGCATGCGTGCCCGTCACGCCCGTGGCTTCTTTTCCCTTAGCGTCCGCCTTGCGTCCGTCCGTGGGTTCCCTCCGCTGCTGTTCCGTGTCGCTGTCTGTGTCAGACACCAACAGGGCGATGGGCGGCTGCGGCGCCGCCGCGGTGGTGGCGGTGTCAAGGGTGGGGGCCGCCTCCCGCGAGCGCGTGGCCTTCGCATCCCAGTAGGCCTTATCATCGAAGAGCAGCGCGAGCTCCTCCTCGTTGTTCGCCAGCACGCGGTCGGGCGTGCGGGTGTGGGCTGCATCGGAGGGGGGCGGCGCGACACGTTCCTCCGCCTCCCGACTCCGCTTCCCATGCGCCGTCGTCGCCGTGCTGCTGCGGTGGCCGCGCCCCGTGGCGGAGGGACCTGCGGGTGCCGGCGCGCGGTGGGGCTGGGCCAGCGGTGGCGCCTCCGCCCCACCGCGTCCGCTGCCGTCGTCTGCACCCTCGGGCCGGTGGTAGTAGCCCTTGACCGGCGTCGTGCGGACGTGCTGCGACTCGGCGGTGTCCCCGCTCGGCGCGTCGGCCGGGCCCATCGCCTTGTTGTCCACGCGCACCCCCATCGCAAGGAGCAAACGGTTGAAGTGCGGGTCCGACTTGCTCTTTGTGCTGATAATGCTGTCGATCATTTTGGAGAGCGTCCCCGTGTGCTCGCGAATGCTGCGGGCCTCCGCCTGCGCCTGCCGCTGCTGCGCGGCCGCGTCGGCGTGCTTTGCCCCCGGGGGGTCGCGTCCGCTGCCGCCGTCGCTGCCGGGGTCCGGCGCGTCGTCGTTGTACAGCCGCCCCTGACGGTACGCCTCGTAGAACTGCTCTTCCTCCGCGCCGAACACTTCCGTCTCGTCCTTCTCGAAAAACGAATCCATCCGCTGTGCGAAGAGGAGGAAGGGCCGGCGGTGCTGCTGCTGCTGCTTCTCCTTCTTCTTCGGCGGCGCGCCGGCTGTGTCCCTTTGTCCGCCCAGCCGCTCCACGACGCGTCGCAGGATGCTGTCCTCCGCCAACACATCGCCCGTCTCGCGGCGCCTGCTCTCCGAGAGCACCTGCACGTTGTCGTAGCGGCGGCTGTTGAGCACGGCGAAGGAGCGCTGCAGCTTGTGGAGGAGGTCGCGGAGGTGCAGCCCGGACAGCTGGTCCCGCTTGACGCTCCCTTCGTCCACGACCGTCTTGAAGAGCCACTCCTTCGACAGCTTCTGCTGAAAGATGAAGTACTCGAGCGTCTGGAAGGTCACGAGGCGGTAGACGTGGACGGGCCGCGTCTGGCCGTAGCGGTACGCGCGCCCGATCGCCTGCTGGTCGTCCGCGGGGTTGAAGCTGGTGTCCATCAGAATCACGCGCGTCGCGGCGGTGATCGTGATGCCGACGCCGCCCGCTTTCATACTCAGCAGGAACACATCGAGGTGCGGCGTCGTGCCGGGGACGGCCGCGTGCCCCACGTCCGCGCCGCCAGCCTCCTCCGCCCGCAGCGGCGAGGTGGAGGGGGCGCACCGCTGGAAGCGGCGGATCGCCTCCGCGCGCTGGCGGGAGGTGTGGCTGCCGTCGATGCGCGTGTAGTGGATCGCGCGCGGGAACAGCGCCGCGGCGTCCGCGCCGGCGGGGTAGCCATCCGCCTCCTCCGCGCGGTGCCTACCGACCTCCGTGTTCACCTTGTGAATCAGCGTTTCCAAGAAGTCCAGCAGTGTGGTGGAGAGACTAAACACCAGCGTCTTCTCCTTGTTCCGGACCGCTTCCCCGATGATCGCGAGCGCAGCGTGCATCTTCACGCCATCTTCCACCCGGATTTGATAGGCGTTGCCCTGCTGGTGGCTGTCATGCGCCTTGTACGTGGCGTAGCTGAACATGCTGGCCTCATCCTTCTCCTTCGCCTCGCTCTTCTCTACCTTCGCTCGCCTCCGCGCGTGGGAGGCGGCGTCCTTGCCGCCGCTCACGTTCACGCCGCGGAGGTAGGCGCTGTTCATGGAGGACAGCGAGAGCGTCGAGGCGATTTGGTCCGCGTCCTCCTCGTTCGCGTAGACCGCGCCTTCCGGCGCCGCCTCGTCCGCATCCACGTCGACGACCACCTCACTCGTACGCTCCTTTCCCTCCACGCGCTTCGTGACCGTGGCGGGCTTGCCGCCGCCGGGCGGCTGGCCCTTCCTCCGCACCTTCTCCATCTCCCGTCGCCGCCGCTCGTCGAGCTCGAAGAAGAGATAGGGGTGGGCTGCGATCTTGCCGGCAAAAGACACCATGGGGAAGAAGAGCAGGCCGTCGTCGCCGGGGGCCTCCTCGCTGTCGTCGCCGCGATTACTCTTGTCCGTGAGGTACAGCCGAAAGCCCTGCGACGACGACTCCATCTGGCGGATCAGGTTCGTGTAGATCGCAATCTGGAAGGGCGAGAGCGGCAGCACCAGCACCACCTCCCGCAGCGGGGGCAGCTCCTGCCGCAGCGGCGTGCTGTCCAGCCGGAAGACAAAGTGCTTCACTTCCTGAATGAGTGTGAATATCTTCTTTTTGGACGACTCCTTCTCCTCCTTCGTTGCCTCCCGGTTGGCCGAGTTCTCGATGGGCCGTATGAAGAAGGTGCGGAAGCGCTCGCGCGAGAAGTAGCACGGGAGGGCGAGCTGCACCATGCTGTAGTACTCCATCAGGTGGTTCTGCAGCGGCGTGCCGGTGAGCAGCAGGCGGCGCAGCGCGTGCAGGTTCTCCTGTAGAACCTGCACGACCTTGTTGTGCACGTTCTTCAGCCGGTGCGCTTCGTCGCAGATGAGCAGCTCCACCACCGGGCGGCCCTCCTCCCCCGCCTCGCCGGCGTGGTCGCCGCGCGTCGGCGCGGCGGGGCGCAGCCGCAGGATCGCCTCCTCCTTCACCATCGCCATGAGCCGCACCAGCGCCTCATAGCCGATGAGCAGCGCCCCGCCCTGCCGCCGCCACATGCGGTAGAAGTCGAGGCGCTGCGAGGGCTTCACCGTCTCTTCAATGCAGAGCAGCGGGAAGCCACCGCCGCCGCCGTCCGGCGCCTCCCGGTGGAAGGGCCGCGACCACAGCTCCACCTCGCGCTGCCAGGTCGAGAGGGTCGACTTGGGGGTGACGATCAGCACGCGCGGCAGCGGTGGCCGCGGGGCCGCGGCCGGGCCCTCGGGCGCCGCCTCCCGCGGGGCGAAGAAGTGCGCGGCGGTGGGAGCGGCGAGCGGCGTGAAGGTGCGCAGGAAGAGGTTCAGGAAGAGCACCACCTGCGCCGTCTTGCCTAGCCCCATCGTGTGGGCCAGGATGCAGCCGACCGCCGGCACCTTCCCCACCGGACTCTCCACGAGCAGATCCCAGAGGAAGCGGATGCCGGCGACCTGATGCGGCCGCAGGGAGAGCGCGGCGCCGCCGCCGCCGCCGGGCGGCACGTGGGCAAACGCACTCGAGCACGGCACGAGGGAGGCGGGCAGCAGCACGTCGGCGGCCGCGTCGGCTGGCCAGTTGCCCGTGTTCACAAGCCGCGCGCAGCGGTCGCGCTCCCGCCACAGCGCCGGCGTGCGGTCCGCGGCCGGCGCCGGCGCCGGATCCTCCCCGGCCAGCTCCGGCAGCAGCCGCCGCTCGACGAGGCGGAAGGCGTGGCACCACCGGTCTTTCTCCGCGAAGAAACGCTCCAGGGGGTCGCGCACCTCCAGCACGGTCAGCCGGCGGAGGTACTCGATGGGGAGCGTCGCCGGCGGCGGCCGCGGTGGCGCCTGGACGTGGGGGCTCTGCGCCGCGTAGCAGCTCAGCGGCAGCGGCGCGCGCGCCGCCGGCTCCCGCTTTAGGTGTGGCGATGGCGTCTGCGGGGCGGCGCGACCGCCGTCGCGGACGCGCGGCGGAGGCTGACGGTGGGGTACGGATCGCTCGCCAAGTCGTCGAGCGAGGCGGACAGCGGCTGCAGCGCGCCGCTGCCGGTGCCGCTGCCCGCGCTGCCGTCCGATTCGGTCCCCACGCTGGGCGTGTGGGAGTCGTTCTGCGGGGCTTGGGCGCGCTCGGGGGATGAGCGGGAGCGGACGACGGAGCGGCTCGTGCTGCGTGAAGACGACCGCAGGATGGGCGCATCGGTCGCGAACGGGTTGTTGAACGGGTCATCATCGTCATCGACGAAGTACAAGTTGCTGCTCTGCGCATGACCTCTCGTGGCACTAGTCTGAATTCCGTGCGTGGGGGCCGCGCGGGCGTGCCGTTGGTCGCCTTTGTCTTCGTCATCGCTATCCGATGGCAGAAAATAGGTTTTATGCTCCATCTCGGGTGGATGCAACTACTACTATATGTTGTCTATTCCTCTTCTTCTATGCTTCTACCATTAAAAGAAAAAAAAGAAAACGAAGAAATGTGAAGTGAAGAGATGGCAGAAGTTTTTCATAACAGTGTACTAGTGTTAAAAAAGAGGAGTCATACGTTGACGCAAATACTTATGCGTTATCCAATTTGTCTGACAACTGGGAAGCGGTATTTATTTTTTTAAAACTCTCTATAGAACGTATGTACATGATACACACATGTGAATGCGTGTTTTGACTTTCTTTTCATTTTTTTATTGTTAGTAAAGAAATGCATTTCTCTACCATTTTTTGTTCATTTTTTTTATTATTCTTTATTTTTCTTGTTGGCGTTGCTGCCACTTAGCGCCTCTTATCGGCCTCCTCCTTCTCCTCCGGCCCCACCGGCACTCCGTCTAGGCGGATCAGCTTCGGCAGACGCTGTAGCATCATGTAGCGGTACTCCTGATTGCTCGTGGCGTTGTTGCTGATGGGGTTGTTGATGAAGAGCACGTCGACGAGGTCCGGGCACTGGTTCGCCAGCCGATCAATCTCCATCCAGCTGCTAATCAGATTGTTGCTCGCGTAGAGGATCTTGAGACTCTTCAGCTTGTCGAGGCCGGTCAGCTTGTCAATCTTGTTGTACGAGATCCAGAGCTGCTCCAGCTGCGGGATGTCCAGCTGCTCCAGCTTGCGGATGTTGTTGCGGCCGAGGGAGAGGATCTTCAGCTTCTTCAGTTCCTTCAGACCGGGCCCGATCTTCTCTATCGCGTTCGTGCTGAGTCCGAGGTGCGTGCACTCCTTCAGCGTCGTGATCTCCTTGTCCATCTTCGTGATGGGGGGCAGCATGCCGATGAGCAGCACCTTCTCCTCGTTCGCGGCGACCACCTTGGGCACGTTCTCGCGCTCCTCCTCCGGCACGCCCGCGACGCGGCGCAGCCACTCGCCCTCCTCGAAGCGTGAGATGGCTTCCTTTATGGATGTCGCCATAGGAATGAGCGGGGGTGCAATGGATGCCTGTGGTTAACTTTTAGAAAAAAAAAAGGAAGTAAAAAGGAGGCGGAGAGAAAGACAACTGTGCGGTCAAACAGACACAGACATACAGGAGGAAACAAAACAATGACCGCTGAACTACCCCAGTCGAGCGTAACAACAGCGGTACACAATTCCGTGTTTGTACAATACAAGACAATGTCGCAAATGGTGAACAACAACAAAAAAAGAGAACCATGGACTCACATTTGGAGAGCAATAATGTGAAGCAACAAAGCCACTGTGCATTCCTTCTGTGTGCTACACTTTACACGTCCTTGGCTTCTCCCGCTACTCAATGCCCACCACCACCTTCGCGTTGGCGGCCTGCACCCGCCACGTCACGCCCAGCGACGGGTCCCCCTCCGTGTCGCGCACGACGGTGAGCGGCGCGAGGCGCCAGCAGCGCGCCTCGCCGGCCGCGCAGGGGTCGAGTGGCCGCCGCCGCGCCGCCGCCGCCGCGGCGGACCGCATCAGCTCGTGCAGCTCCCGCCGCTGCCGTGCGGCCCCGTCCGGCTCCTCCCCGTCGAGGCCGAGGAGGTCCGCTACCTTGCAGGCCCCGATGAACGCCGCGGGGTAACAGGCGCTCAGCACGAGGGTGGGCGAGCCGGGCCCGCCGAGCACCGTGGCGGAGGTGTGGGCGCCACCGAGGGGGACGCGCGCGTAGCTGCGCCACGGCAGCGCGCCAAGGCCGCGGAAGAGCTGTGAGGGCTCGGCCGCCCCCGACCCACCACGCTGCGCCGCGCGGCCGCACGGGCACGGCGACGGCAGCCCACGCGCGCACGCAGCGAGCGGCAGATAGAGCATCGCCGTCTCCGGGCGGCTCGCCGCGCTGCACCCGCCGAAGTAGCACAGGCAGCGGCCGAGGCGCGGCAACGTCAGCACGAGCGCGCCGCCCAGGGCGCGCGGGCCCGGCAGCGGCGGCGCCGCCGTCGCGGCCCACTGCCGGCTGCGGGGGCAGAAGACCCATACGGCGGTGCTCGCCTCGACGGCAGTGGCGTCGGCCGCGGGGCTCGGGTGGGGGCGCTCGTGGAACCCGCCGAGGAGCAGGATGTAGGGGTCCCACCGAGTGGCGGCGGCACCGCAGACCGCGCGCGGCATGGGCGTGGTGGGGGCGGGGGACGTGCAAATCTCCCAGGCGCGGCTTGCAACGTCAAAGACCTCGTAGCTGGAGAGTACACCCGCTTCGTCATTGTAGCCGCCAAGGACAAAGAGCTTTTGGCCAAACGCCGCCGCGCAGGCGGCCGCGCGCGGGTGGCGCATCGACGGCAGCTGCACCCACCGCTTCGTCGCCGGGTCGTACTCGTAGGCGAAGCTCATCACAATCCCCTCATAGCTCTCCCCGCCAAAACAATAGATGTGACGGTCGTGGGTGACGACGGCGGCCTGCGCGAGGACGGGCTGCTCCAGCCGCAGCAGCGCCGGCGTGCGCACGGCGCCGTGCTGCAGCAGCTCCTGCTCCGCCGCCTGCCGCACGCACTGCCGCACGTTACACCACGGCAGCGCGCGCGTGTCCTGCGTACGGATATCCACCGTCAGGAAGGATGACGCCGGCGCGGAGCGGTCGCCGGGGAGCGGCAGCGTCGTCGCGTCCGCGGGGGCTGGCGCGGCAGCGCCGACCGCCACGCGGCGCAGCGCGCGCGGAAAGTAGAAGAGGCCGCGCGCCGGGTCCAGCATGTGCACGCCGTGCATCTGCCGCAGCTTCCCGAAGCGGTCGGAGGGCTCCGTCTGGACGAGGGCCGCCCAGGGCTTGCAGACGCGCATCACCACCGCCGACACCGTGGCGTAGTCCAAGTAGGAGAGGATGACAACGAGGAGGGCGCGCGGGAGGCCGCCGAGGCTGTCGCGGTACCGCTTCAGCAAGGCGGCGATGAAGGCCTCCGGCGTCTGGCGCAGCACCGCCGCAGCGCTCAGCACGCGGGCATAGGTGTCTTCCGACAGAGTAAGAGCGTGTTGTTGTTGCTGCTGCTGCTGCTGTACTGACATGGGAGAGAGCGATACTATTTATGTGATGAAACGTCACGGTGACGAGAAAAGAAATGTATTTAAGCAATCTGTAATAGAGGAACTCGAGTATCCAACAGATCTTGTAGTTTTTCTAATTATCTTCTCTATCTTGATAAGTGTGTGTATTATGTATGCATGTATGTGTGTAGTCCAAAAAAAAAATGATCTGTACCACTTTAGAGATGCAGCACGTAGTTTGGGCCCGTATCAGAAGCGGCGCTAGAAACCCGACTCTCTTTTTAGCTTGAAGATGGAAGAACCAAATAGAGAAAGTGCATACCATTGTTAACCAATACCATCTCATGTGCATTTTTTTCTTTTGGAAGAGGCAGCAAACGCAAACACAACAAATACACGCAACACACGTACACAGAAAGAAAAAAAAAATATAAGTAACATAGCCGGACCAGTGTGGTTTCACTTCTATACCCGTCGCTGCAGCTAGCAATGCTCATGTCATGAACACATCCAAGTCGTCTGTCTCGTCCTCGTCGCTTGTGAAGACTTCCTGCACCGCCAGCGCGGACGGCGCCACAAAGGCCTCCAGATCGGCTTGACTCTGCGGGCTAAGGCTGTCGCACTCAGTCACGTTGACGCGCTCCCACTTGCAGTACTTGCGGACCCATTTACGCTTTGCACGAAGCCACCGGTCCTCTTTTTTTTTCTGTCCCTGCTCTGGCTCACAGAAGGACGACACGTGTTCCGAGTTCTTCTTTTTCTTTTTCTTTTTCTTGGGTGTGGCAGGCGCGGCGGTGTCGCGGGACACCTCCATGTACCGCAGCTGGTCGCAGCCACTGAGGTCGAGGCGGCGGAGAGCGGGCAGCTCCCAGAGCACCGACGCGTCGCGCAGCTCCGTGACATCGGCCAGACTGATGCTCTCCAAATATTTAAAGGAGGAAGGTGCGAACCGGGGGCCGCCATCGGCCCCATCAGCCTGCGCCGACGGGCTGCCGAAGACCTGATTAATGTCCGCGATGGCGGTGACCGACGCGTAGAGCGATCGCAGTGAGCCGCCGAGGCCCGCCAGCGCGGTGATGTCCTCGAGGCTGTGGCATAGCGTGACATCAAGCCTTTCCAGCCGCGTGCAGCGCTCCAGCCCGGCGAGGTCCGTGATGCCGCCACAGCCACGGAGGGTGAGCTGCCGCAGACAGTGCGACAGCGATGCCAGTGCGGTGAGCTGCGTGATGCCGCTGCAGTAGGAGAAGCGCACCTGCTCCAGCTGCGCGAAGGGCGCCGCCTGCAGCCAGTTGTCCGCGTCGTCGGCGCGTGGCAGGGCGAACCTCTGGCTGATGCTCGTCGCGTCCAGCGCGCGCAGACTGCCGTGCAGATGCGACAGGGCGGAGAGATCGACCAAGTTCGCGCTGGAGGAGATGTCAAGCTTTTCCAGCTCCGGAAATAGCGTGACCGGCGCGAGCCCGTCGTCGCCGTGGGGCTGTGCGTAGCGAGGCTTGTCATACTGGAAGGCGAGGAAACTGAGCTGCGTAGCGCCCGAGCCACCCATCTTGAGCACCCGCAGTCGAGGGAACGCGTTCTGCAGCGACGCCTGCAGGACGGCGCGGTCATCCACGAAGGCTCCGTCGTCGAGGAAGAGCGAGCTGGAGATGTCCAAGTAGCGCAGGCTATCGCTCAGCGACCCGTTCTCCTGGTAGCCGCTGTCGTCCTCGCTGAGCAGCGCCCAGTGCAGCGACGTGCCGCCGCAGCCGCTCACGCGGAGCACCTCGACCGCCGGCAGCGCCGCGAGGGGGGCGAGATCGGTGATCCCAGTGTCCTCCGTGAGGTCCACGTAGCGCAGCCTGGGCAGGGCACAGATCCACGCAATGTCCGTCAGCTCGTGGCTCGTGAGGACCAGCACGCGCAGTGCCGGGCACGCCGCCAGCGCGGCCGCGTCCCGGATCGGACAGTTGAACAAGTACAGCTCCTCCAGCGCACTCGTCGGCAGGTCCTCCGCGCTATCGGCCCCGCCGCGGGTGCGACCGAGGGGTGGCGGTGTGACCAGAAAGTCCAGCGACTCGAGCAGCCCGCCGGAGATGTACAGCACACGGAGCGAGGGCAGCCACGCGTCCCAGTGCAGCTCCCCCTCCGCCGTCTGTACGTCTGCCATCGGCGGCTGCAGACCCTTGCCGCTCAGATCGAAGCACTGCGTGAGGTAGACCGCGGTGAGGTGGCGGAAGGAGGCGCCGCTGCCGGCCGCCGATGACAGGCAGTCCGCCAGCGACAGCCGCCGCCCATGCAGATGCAGGTGGCGGACATCGAGCGGGGGCTGACCCTCCGCCAGTGGCGGCGGGAAGGCCACACCCGCGCGGAAGAGAAAGTCACTGGAGATGCCAAACACCATGTCGCTGGCCGCCGCCGTCGCCGTGTAGTGAGGCGCGCTGTAGGGCCAGGCGCTCGCGAAGCGACTCATCGTGCCGTGGATCTGCACGCCGCAGACCCACGGCCCCGCCGCGCGCCGCCGCTGGAGCCGCCCCAGCATCCACAGGAGCACGTCGTGTCGCGGGTCGGAGGCGGCGCCGCCGCGCCGAGCGCCGCGACCGGCGTCGTGCGACCCGTAGTTGTAGGCATTCGCGTTGTACACGAACCTGTGGAAGAAGTCGAGCGCCGAGTCGCATACGGCGCAAGTGAAGCTGGCGTGCCGCAGCCCGCCGTAGTCATGCTCGATCAGGTGGCGCGCGTAGGGAGAAACGGCACTGTAGGTGAGAAAGGTGTTTCCCTCCGGCTGTGGCGGAGGCGCGTAGTCCAGAATAACGGGCAAAATGGTCAGCATATCTGTATGACACCGCACTTCTAAGGGAAGGAAAGACGTACAGAACAAAACCAACGAGTTTTTGGTGAAGGCATGGAAGATAAAGTGCATGTGTGCGTTAGCTGATATCCATGGCTGAGGTTTCGACGTGCATCTAGTTCCAAGCACAAAGCAAACCATTATAAAGCGATGCGTTGTAAAACATAAAGAATCAAAGTAGCAGAACCAATGTATATTTAAAAAGCAGAACAACAACAGAAGCGTATGTATAATCATTTGTGACTCTATGCATGCAGGTGAAAAAGATCAGCCTTCTCTCTATTTTGTTTTTTTCGGCGGCGCGCGTGGTCTTGCCTTCCCCTTCTTCGCTGCTTCACCCTTACCTGCCTTCTGTGCCCCTGCCTCTTGCTCCACCGGCGCGAGGAGGTCCGCGTGCCCTTCTTCCGTCCCGCCCGTCGGCGGTGGCGACGCAGCAGACACGGGTGCCGCCGGTGGTGGGGGCGGGGAGGGGGACGAGCCGCAGCGCTTCCGCTTTCGCGTTCCCCCCTTTGGCTTCTGCTTGTTCTCCCCCTCACTGGCCGTGTCTAGCGGCGGTGGTGCGTCCGGCACCGCTTCTTGCATCGGCTGGGCTGGCGGCGCCGCATCGGCTGCACCGGGCACGGCGCTATCGCTCTGGTGCGCACCCACCGCCGGTGCACTGCTGTCCGGAGCCGGTGGGCTGATCCGACGGGTACTGGAGGGCGCCGCTTCCTTGCGTGCCGTCTTCCGCCCACGTTTTTGCGCGTTCATGGTAGCTTCCGCTGCGGCCGGGGATGTCTGCATGGTGATCGTCATCTGTTCTGGAGGAGGGAGAGGCAGCGCGGCCGCGTGTGCCTCGACAGACACTGCGTGGCTTGCGGGAGCGGCGGCAGCAGCGGGTGGCATCGCGGATCCTGACACGCCTATCGCTGTCTCTGGTTGCGGGGGCACGATGTCCTCCGCCTCAATGAAGTCGAGCTGCTCGGGCACGGACACGGTGCTGCGCACGTCTCTGCTGCTGCGCTGCATCCTCTCCTTGATGTACTGCTCTAGGAGGAAATAGTTCTCCGTCCACTGGTTCGCCGCCTCCAGCGAGGCCTCGATGCTCTTCTGCAGTTTCAGCCGCATGTCAGGGTCGAAGAGGGCCAGCTGCTTCTTGCGCTCGCAGAGCTCGGCGCGCTGCTGCGTCAACCGCGTGAGGCGCAGCGCGTCCTGCTTGATCTGTTCCTCGTCCCCGAGCGCCGCGGCGGCGTCCTGCAGCTGCTGCGCAAGCTGCAGCTCCTGCTGTGTGGCAGCGGCCACCTCTGCGCGCAGAGCCTCTAGCGGCCGCTGCTGCAGCTCCTGCCGCAGAGCGCGCTCGGCCGAGGCCGCCCCGGCCCCACCGCTAGCCGCGCCCCCGTCACCAGAGCGGCGGCCGGCCGCGGTGGGGTCCTGCTTCTGCGTCGCGGTAGGCGGGAAGCACCAGAAAAGGGTGTGCACCCCTACCTTATCCTGGCGGATATTGTGATTCTCGGAGACGACGAGCTCGACACACTCCTCCACGCTTTGGTAGATGACGCCCGTCGCGCGGGGGATGAGCACAAGGAGCTCCTTGAGGGTGTACGGCTGCGGGTGCGCGCGGAACCAGGCAATCACCTTGGTTGTCTTCTCCTCCATCGAGAGCCCCTTTTTGGCCTTTTTGGACCCGGCAGCCGCCTTGCTCATAGTGAGGATATCTGTGAAGGAGAGCGCGGAAAGAAAAGGGTGTGTGTTATACACTGTTCGTGTCTGTAATGCGATGCGAAGTGTGATAGAGAAGAGAGTTGGAAGTAGAAACGCATGATGCGCACAAGACAGCGGCCTACACGGCCCCTCTTTTCCTCTTTAAATAAGTGGAAGTGTACCATCCTTTGCAGGTAAGGCACGGTTGATTTGTGTCTTTTTTTCCTTTTTTAAAATTTAGTCTACATAGTACTGAACAGTGGTTTGAGCCATCATGAATGAATATTAAGATAGCATATACAAGTGAATGTACGTAGCATCCGAGAAGACGAATGATCGTCATAAGCACAATAACAGTTGCTCTGGGCGTGGTGGTGAAACCACAGACTACTTTTGAATCGACTTGACGGACATCATGGCGCGTTCAAAGACGGTGCAGCGCGACCAGCGATCGGAGGACTGCGGCACCACGTCCGACAAACTCTCCCGATCCCCCACCGTGAGACTGGCGTTGCGGTTGTCTTTCAGCGCGGTGGACGTGTTCTGCGTGAAGCTCAGGTTGGAGACCCGCGAGGGCGCACGGGGGTCTAATTCCATCGTCATGTCGAACGCCGAGGATGGCTGTGGTGACATGCAGTTCGAGCCCATGTACTGGGCCAGATCCTGCTGCTGCTGCTGCTGGTGCTGCCGCTGCTGCTGCAGCTCCTGCTGCTCCCGCTGCTTCTGTAAAACCGTCTTTTGGTGCTGTTGAGCGATCCGCTTCGTCTTGGCGTCCATCTTGCTGGCCCCGCCGCCGGACAGGCGGCCAGCGCCGGGCGGCCCCTGCCGCAGCTGCTGCTCGCGAAGCTTCTGCTCCTGGAGCCGCTGCGACTGCTGCATGGGGGTCAGCCGGCTGCCGGTGTGGTGCGGGTTGACGCGCTTGCTGATACAGGTGGAGTTGCCGTCCATGAAGACGTCCATCATGCCGTACGCGTCGCGCGGGAGGTGCCGCAGCTGCGTGTCGTCGACCGCGCGCTGCTGGTGCCGCGCGGCCTCCACCTGCGCGATGGTGATGTGCTTCCCGCCGCCGTCGTCGCGGCCGCCGTCCAGCACGCTCTCCGCCGTGTCCTGCAGCTTGAGTCGCAGGAGTGAGTAGACGGTCGTGCGCATCGCGGCGCGCCACTCAGGCAGGAGCGGCTGCGTCTGCGAGGGCGGCCGCTGCGGTGTGCGCGGGGCCTCCGTGAAGGTGTCGGACCGCATGGACTCGAGTGGCGGCGCCTGCTGGGCCACGTAGAGGCTCCGCGACACGACAGCGGGGGCCATGTCGGGGATCAGCTTGCTATGCTTGACACTCACGTCGAGCGTGGGGCTCGTCACGCCGTCCGAGAAGGGCGTCAGCGGCACCAGGCGCGGCGGCAGCGACGCCGCCGTGCGCGCGAGCGGCTGGGACTGGAAGGCGCTCGCGCCGACGTAGGTCTCCGCGGCGGCCGCGCGGCTGCCGTGCGCCACCTCGGTGCCCCAGAAGCTGTGTTTCAGACCGGTGGTGGCGGTGCCGGAGGGCGCCCCCGCCGCGGTGCCGTCCCGGTCAAAGAAGGGATCGAGCGCACCGAGCTGCTGCTGCAGCAGCTGCTCGATGTCCGCCTCGCTCGCGCCGCCGTGGCCCTCCGCGACAGCCGCTCGACCAGCGCGTCCATCGCGGCCTGCATGTCCTGCTGCTGCAGCTCCGACTCGACGCGCTGCTGCACATAGGCGTTGTCCGACACCTGCGCGCGAAAGAGGGGGTGCGAGTAGAGCGGGAAGGAGTACTTCCCGATCGTCCGCTGGTCCTCCGAGGCGCTCATCGCGCGCTTGTACCTTTTATTTTCGTTTTCCTAATTTCTTTTGCCAACCAGAGAGAGAGAGATGGAGAAAAAAAAAGCAGAGAAATGATACAAAGCAACAATACCAATGAAGAGGACTGTCAGGAAAAAAAAAAGTTGAAAATAATAGTTATGAAGAAAGGCGGAAAGACACCTTCTCAAACGTCCTTACACCAATGTCAAGAATAGAGCGAATAAATAACGTGTGACGGAAAGACCGTTTTATGCCGTGCCTTTCTTTTTTTTTTCTTCCCTCCTTGTTTCAACTAACTTCTTTTATAATTATTTCTTCTCAATCACTATCACTGATTACCGATATCGAATCGCTGCTGCTGACGCTGCTGTCGCTCCCTTGCGTCTTCCGGCGCTTCTTCGGTGATGCCTTCTTCTTGGCCGCCTTTGGCACCGGCGAGCGTTTGCGCTTTTCCGACGCCACCGCCGACTTCCCCTCCTCTTCCGCGTCATCCTCGTCCTCCTCCTTGCTCGCCTTTTTTCTGCTCCCCTTCGCGGGGGGCTTCTTGGCCGCGGCGCTCTTGGGCGCCGGCTTCTTCTTCTGCTTCACGATGAAGCTGTCGAGCTCGCTGCCCTTCTTCCCGTTCTCTTCCTCCTCCACCGCATCGAGGTCCTCCGCCTTGTTGGTGGTGTCCGTCGCGATGTGCGACAGCGCCGCCTTGGTGAAGCTCTCCGTCTTGTGCGTCTTGTTGAACTCGCGCGTGAAGGCGGACTTCACGGCCGTCGCAATGCTGCCGCCCAGCGCCGCGAGGCTCGACCGCCGGTGCATGTTCTTGTAGTGCGATACGCTCATCACAAAGTCCCAGTCGTCGCGCAGCAGGCGGTACTGGTCCATCACCGCAATCACCTCGGCGATGCCGTCCTTTTCGCGGGCGACGAGGGGCTGCGTGAGGGGCAACTCCCACCCCAGCGGCACGTAGTCCATCACCACGTCCTCCGGGGCGCCGCTGATGCCCTTGGCCGGGTGCGAGGCCTGCATCGCGAGGCAGCGCAGCAGCCTCTTGTTCTTGTTCGCGGTGGAGTTGTGGCCGAGCCAGCTCGGGAACTTGACGGGCCGCTGCCGGTCGTAGAAGGCTTGCGAGGCGGGGAGGAAGGATTCGTACTTGCCGCGCGTGTACACGCACGGGGCGATGCTGGAGGACAGCACGTGCATCCGCGAGACGGACCAGTTCTGCTCCAGGTACATCATGCGCTGCGCGGCATCCGCGCGCGAGATGCAGGCGGCGGCGGCCGCCACGGTCCCCATCCAGCTGCGTGACGGGTCGGTGGTGGAGGGGTTGAAGTGCAGGTAATTCTCCTGTACAAACATGTCAATGAGGTCGTTGTTGTAGTAGCAGCTCTGCATGTCCTCGATCGTGTGCCGCTCGCCCTGGCTCGTGCCCTGCAGCAGGAAATACTCCGCGGCGTCGAAGATGCCCGTGTCGCTGTCCTTCTTCGACTGCACCGCGCACGCGGCGAGCTGCTGCTGCGACACGACGCGGTCCTTCGCGCACCACAGCTGCAGGTTGGTGAGCATATTGCGGATGTCGCTGCCGCTCTGCTTGATGACGTCCTGCAGCAGCGGCTTGGACAGGGTCACCCCCTCGCGCGCGAGCACCTTGTCGCAGAGGTAGTTCGCGACGATATTGCATGGCGGCCGGGAAAAGCGCACGTCCTCGACGTAGTTGATGAGGGAGCGCAGCTTCTGGTGCCAGCGGTCGTTGCAGGTGCAGAGGATGGGCACCTTCGTCACCTTGATCATCTCAATCACCTCGCCGACGCCGCCAATGTCGCAGCCGTCGACCTCGTCCATGAGAAGCAGCACGTTAGTGTAGGAGGTGGCGCTCGTGGAGAAGGCGCGGTTGTTGGTGATGGTGGACACCTTCTCCTTCAGCGACTTGCGGCTGCGGAAGTCGCTGGCGTTGTACTCGATCACGGTCCTGCCCAGCTCGGTGGCCACCACGTACACGGTGGTCGTCTTACCGACGCCCGGCGGGCCCGAGAGCAGGGCAGCCCGCGGCTTCTTCGGGTCGCCGGTGCCCGCCGGCTCGAAGCCTTCTACCCATGCCTTGATCTTATTCGCACACACCGGATAGCACATCTGTGCGATGGTGCGCGGCTTGTACTTATCCGCCCATAAGGTGCTGACGGGAAGCGCAGCGGGCGTCGGTGGTGAGGCCTCGGCAGCGGTAGTCATCAGATGAATCTATTCGTAGGGCCTTTTTTAAAAAATCTTTTTTTTTTAATCTATTGTTGAGCTATGTATGAGGACGAGTAATACCAGTTCTTTTCGATATCGTATTTTCTATGTAGGAAGCGCACTCTACGTTACGTAGGAGTCCTGCTCACCACTCTATGGCGTGTAGGATGGGATGAGCTGGCGAGAGAGAGGGAGAAAGAAAGAGAGAGAGAGAGAGATAGCGCATATATCGAAAATAGCATATACACAAGCGCACCATAGAAAGAAGAGAAAACAGAAATCTTGGAAGACTCCAATCAAAGGAGAAGACAAGCACTCATACGTGAGTGCCTACGTTTCTTAGCTATATCTCTACATGTACATTTCTGTAAGTTCTAAAACAACAAAAGAACAATCATATATTAATAAGAATAAACTATTAGTTATTCGACATGAATACAGCTAAATAATAGAATAAAAATCTAATAGTGTAGCGCTAAACAAACAAAAAACAACAATAACGCCAGCAACAAGAATACCTCACAAACTTCTTTCCCTTTGAATGGTTGTACAGTAATTAAACAATAAAGAGGAACAGAAGTAAACAGCAAACATACAAAAAACTCTAAAAAAAAAGAAATAATAACAATAATGAAAAGTTATTGTTTTTTTTTGTTGTTGTCCCAAGTAGGTATAATAGTGGACACACTCAATTCACCAAACGTACAGAAGAAAAGAAAGGGAAAACAAAAGGGAATAATAAAAAAAGAACATAGACGTACAATTCGGACACGGATACACTCATTTCCAAAAAAAAAACAGACACCCCACACGCTAATTCAGCGTCGAAATGCCGAAGCGCGCGGCGTTCACATTGTTGCTGGTGCTCTTTGCATGAACATTGCTCTTGTTCAGTATAGACACGTTGCCGTGGTTGGCGATGCTATCGCTATTCGCGTGGCTTTGCTGGCCGCCGCTGTGGTACTGCGGGCTCTGCGCCACGTTCCCGTTGCTCGTGCTCGCACTGGGCTGCTTCTCGTTTGGGTTCAGCGGCGGCACATTGATGGCGGAGACAGGCAGCTGGTAGCGCGGCGTCACCTGCTGCTGTGGCGCTGCAGGGACGGGGGAGGCCGGCGCGGCCGCGGGCGGCACGGAGGAGCGGCGCGAGCCCACGTACTTGGGCGCGGGTGGCTGATAGTCCTGCCGCCGCGTCGGCATGGACACACCGGGGTCGGGCGCCGTCGTGCTGTTGCCGCCGTGGTGCGGCGGCGCCGGCACGTGGTGGTTGCGGCTCTGCACCGTGCAGGCGCTGCCGGACTTCCACACAAGCGGCTGCACGTCGCGGCCGTCGCCGACGACGCCGGACGACTCGTGCGAGGTGGGCGGCGGCGGGAAGTAGGGCACCTCCGCCCCCGCGCCCGGCTGCGGCGACTCGATCACGTAGGTGCTGTTCGCCGCGCTGGGGAAGGCGGCGCCGCTGCGCTGCGGCGGCGGCACGCTCTGCCGGCGGTGGTTCGCGCCCGCGGGGTCCTTGACGATCAGCGCCGTCTTTGCCTGCGCGCCCGGCAGCAGCGAGCCGTAGAGCAGCCCGGGCTGGATGTGCGGGGACGCCTCGCGCCCCGCCTCGGCGTGCGCGGGCGGTGCGACGGACGGCGGCCGCGAGTGCGTCGCGGCGGTCACCGCGTAGGAATGCGGCATGGAGATGATGCTGGCGTTGAGTGCGCTGTGGTTGTTCATCGCGGATCCCTGCGGCGGCCGCGCGGCGCCCTTCGGGTGGATCGGCGTCGCGTACTGCCGCCCGTCGGCGCCGCGCCGCACCACCGCAGGGCGGCCGTCCGGCAGCCGTATGATGCGTTCGCCCATCGACGTGGTGCTCACCTGCGGGCCGGCCGCGCCGCCGCGGCCGCGACCGGCCGGCAGCGAGGCGTTGCCTGCCCCTCTGCCGCGGCCGCGGCCGGCGGGCGAGCCCCGGCCCTGCGCGCGGCCGTACGGGCTGCTGGTGCGGCTGCGGCGCTGCGTGCGGGTCGCGCCGCGCCGCCGCGGCTCCGACCCGTCCGACCCGTCCGTGCCGGAGCTGTAGCTGTCGCTCACCGTGCTGTCCCCCTCGCTGTCGTAGTGCCGCCGCGAGCGGCGCTGGCGGCGGCGGCGCCGGCGGTCGCTGTGCCGCAGCGGCTCGGCGGCGACGCGCGACGTGTGTGGCGTGTAGGTGTGCAGCTGCGGGTTGCCGGGGGTGCTGCTGTCGTTGCTGGAGCCGCTGCGGTGCTGCAGGCTGCCGTACTTCTCCGGCGTCATGCCGCTGCGCACGACGCCCGGCGCCGGTGTGCTGGCCACCGGCGACGGGAGCACGCGGTCCGCGTTGGAGGGGTCGGCCTTGGGCTTGGTGGAGGGGCTGCGCGCGCCGGTGCGGGACTGCGCCCCGGTCGAGTTGTTCTGCGAGCCCGTCGCGTTGCCGCCGGCGGGGGCGGGGTAGGAGGGAAAGGAGGGCTCGCGGCGGTGGGCGCCGGCCGCGAGCTCCTCCTCGCCGCTCAGCACGTTGATGGGCGCCGCGCTGCCGCTGCGCGAGTGGGGGGCGGCCTTTTCCAGCGTGTCCGCCGTCAGCGGCCGCAGCGGCGTCGGGTCGGCCCTCACCGTGCCGTCCGTGTCGCCGGCCGCGCCGGCGGGGCCGCCGCCGGTGTTCATGGTGGACCCGTCGCCCAACGTGTTGTTGTGGTGGTCCGTGGCGTCCGCGTTGTTGTAGTTGGGCCGGCGGTACTGCTCCCGCTCGATGATGCGGGGCGGCTGCGTGTAGTAGTTGTCGTCCTCCTCGTCGAGGAAGTCGCCGTGGTAGTCTGGGTCGTGCTCCTCGTCGTACGTGCTGCCCGCCTCCTCCGTCGTCGCCGTCAGCGTATCCACCGCGGCGCCGCGGACGCTGCGGAAGCGCCCGCGCGGCGACCGGCTCGGCGAGGGGATGGCGCCGGTCGGCTTACTGCCCGTCGGCGTCGCGCCGGCGGGCGGGCTCAGCGGCGGCTGCGCGTTGGGCGAGTCCGGGACCGACGAGGGCTGCGGCGACTGCAGCGGCGGCCGCGACCCCGAGTGGCGCGCGCCGTCGTGGGCGGGGTAGGTGCCCGTGTAGTGGCTGCTGCTGTGGGGCTCCGCCGCATGCATGTCCTGCAGGCTCAGGTGCATCCCGTGGGGCGCGTACGGCCGGTCCGCGTCGATGACGCTGCCGCGGCGGGAGCGGCCGCCGCCGCCGCCGCCACCGGTCTGGCGGGACGGCGACGGCGAGCCCTTGCCGGCCTTCACGGCGGTGTCGCCGCCCGCGGGCGGCGCGCGCGACCCGCTGACGCCGCGCCGCTCGTGGTCTGGGCTGCCGCCGCCGAAGTAGTAGTGGTTCAGCACCGTGACGGGGTTGCCCGTGTGCGCCTGGATCTGCTCCACCTGCATCTGCGCCAGCTGCTCGCCCGGGACGGCGTGGAAGAGGTTGATGCTGGGGTCGCTGGTCTGGCTGCACAGCTCCGCGAGCTCGCGGTAGTTGCGCAGCAGCTGCAGCTGCCGTGCGATGCGGGTCTGCGCCGCGTCCTCGAGGCCGGGCGGCGCGAGGCCGGACGGCGCGAGGTCGGCGTGGCGCGTCTGCACCGCAGGGGCGAGCGCCGCCTCTGGCGCGGCCGCGGCCCCGCGCGCGGCGCTGGGCGGCGGCGCCATCAGCTGTGTGTGCACCGCCGCGGTGCTATGCGCCGTGTCGTTCAGCTCGGGCGACAGACGCTGCGGCGGCGCCATGAGGGGCGGGCTCGGCGGCGGCGGCGGCGGCGTCGCGTGGCGGTGGCTGGAGCGGTGGATCAGGTAGTCCTCGATGGTGCTGCTGAGCACATGGCTGGTGCTGTCCATCTCGTCGTTGCGGTGGAGTGTGTAGTAGGGGTTCGGCGTGGGCGGGTAGCCGTGGCTGCGGGCGCCGCCGCTGCGCTGCGCGGTGTCCTGGCCGTGGCTGCCCGCGCCCGGCGACTCGAGCGACTCCGCGAGGGGCACCGGCAGGATGTGGCTGACGCTGCTGCGGTGGTCGCCCCACTGCGACGCGTCCCCCGCCGCGGACGGCGGCGCTGCCAGGCCCCCGGCCCCCGCGCTGCCTGCCGCGCCGCGAGAAGAGGAGCTGCTGCCCGGGGGCGGGGGCGGCACGCGCAGATGCAGGGCCGGCTGCTGCCCGGGCGCATCGTAGGAGGAGAGACGATGCAGGGCGGGCGAGAGGCGTTTATAGTGGTCGTTCTCGAGACGCGACAGTACCGCATCGATATTATTATTCTCTATGAGTTCGCGCACTACGTCATCCTCCTGGGCACGCATGTGCTCCTGCCACCCCCCGGTGGCCTGCGCTCGTGCACTACGAAAGTTCTTCATCTCCTCTCCTTTTCACTCAAACACACACCCGCAGCAAATCACAAGCAGTAGGCGAGGAGAGAGAGAGAGAGAGAGAGAGAAGACTGGAACCAAAAAAAAAAGAAGTTTATAAGACGGTGAAACAAAAAGAATACCGTTAATGAAACTAACTTGTATTTATACTCTAATAAAAAGAAGGTACAACAGTCGAAAAAAAAGAAATACAGAAGCTCCTATATATATATCAAAAAGGAGGAGAGTACTACCCAATATAACGAAGGAGAGGAGAGAGAGAGATATACAGTGATTAAGGGAAAGATTAGCAACAACATGCACACGGAAAGTAAAAAAAAAGACTGAGGCAGTCCATTTTTTTTTGTGCATTCATTTAGCTCTACTCGAAGTACCGTTTTTCTCTTGTAGTGTTTCTATTGTGGTTAGTGTCTAAGTCTATGCGTTATATATCTATCTCGTTCATGTATCTATCTATCCAATTGTAGTTTTTTTTTCTTGTGCTCTATGTCCGCTGCGGTTGCAGTGCACTCACAGTGTCTTCGACAGAAACCACATGGATAAGGAGAGGTACTCCTGCGGCAGCGCCGCCAACGGCACCGTGTCCTCCTTGCTGCCCAGCGCGCGCACGTCGACCTCCGCCACGACGTAGTGCACGAGGCCGCGGTGGCCCGGCACGCAGGTCCCGTAGAAGAGCACCCGCTGCTGCTGCGCGCCCTGCAGGACGGAGGTGACGGTGTGCGCGGGGGCCAGCGCCCGCGCGGCGGCGCCGCCGCACTGCCGCGCGGCCAGGCGGTACTTGCCGCCGCCGAGCCGCGCGCAGGCGAACAGCAGCTGCTCCACCTTTGCGTCGTGCGGCCGCCCCCACGGCACCTCCGCCGTGAGGCCCAGTGCCACGTCCTCGCGGCAGCGGTCCTCCCCGCCGGCCGCGCCGAGGGGAGCGGCGGGCGGCAGCGCGAAGAGGCAGCGGTCGCGGCACACCTGTCCGGCGCGCCGCTGCAGCACGCGCAGGTGCGTCAGGCCCTCCAGCAGCCGCGCGCTGACCGTGTGGCGCAGCGCCGCCGGCCGCGCCACGCGGTAGCGCGCGGCGCTGTTCGCGTCGAGCGCCGCGAAGAGCTCGCGCGAGTCAAGCCGCTGCAGCAGCAGGTGCTCCAGCCCGCCGGCCAGCACGGGGAGGGGCGTGCCCACGTACGGCGCCGCGCTGCGCGTCAGCGCGACCGCGACCGTCCAGCCGCGCGCGGAGGCGGCGCTGACCACCAGCGTCGCGGCGTCGGCCGCGGGCCGCGTGCGCTGCTGGTACCCGCCGATCGCGGCGCGGCGTCCCGGCGCGGCCGCCATGGCGGTGCAGGTCTGAAGGACGGTGCTGGACGCGACGCCGCGGGCGAGGTAGGTCGGGTGGCGCGCGGCCGCCTCCAGCATCGTGCTCGCCGCCGCCGGCAGCAGCTGTTGCTCGTAGACGTAGCTCGCGGCCTCCGACGGCGCGGCCGCGAGGCTGCTGTACACCGGGTGGCCGCGGTACCACAGGGCGGCCGCGCCGCACACGTACCGACACTGCCCGTCCGCCATGCCGTGGGCCGCCAGGGGCCCGCGCAGACTGCCCAAGTCGTCGGCCGCGGTCGCCTCGCGCACGAGACGCTCCAGCAGCAGCGCCACCGTCTCATTGACGCGGAGCAGTGAGACGCGCTCGCGGCAGAGGCGGACGAGTGCGATGTAGAGCTCGCGCGCGTCGGCCGCGGCGGCGGTGGCGGTGTGCGGGCTGCTGCTGTCGCCTGGGGCCGTGAGGCACCCCCGGACGCGGCGGTGCCACGCCGCCAGTGGCTGCAGTGCCTGCCGCATCGCGCGCTCGACCGCGGCCGGACTCTCCTGCAGGCGCGTGTGCAGCGGTACGTAGGCGGGCCGCGCCGCGCTCGCCGCGACGGCGGGCGGCACCGCGTAGCCGGTCACTGCCGTGCGCAGCAGCAGCGCGACCAGGGCGGGGCCGAGCGGCCCCCACAGGGCCGGCGGCACGCCCACCGCCAGTAGGTAGCGGCCCGCCTCCACCGGCAGGACGTAGCTGTACCGCGTGCCGTCCGCGGCCACCATGTGGGCGCGCGCGGCCGGCCGTAGCTGCTGCGCGACGGGGCTACCGCCGCCTGCGGCGGCGGTCGCGAAGGCGTGGTGCGCACGCGCGTCGAGGCAGTGGGCGAGCGCGCGCTTCAGCTCGAGCTCCGTGCTGTAGCTGCCGACCGCGTAGTGCAGGCGGCCCAGCAGGGCGGGGTCCGCCTCCACCGGCGGCGGCAGCGCCAACGTCGCGAGCGGCGGCGGTGGCGGCGCCTCCTGCGGTGGTGGGGCCCCCTTGCGGCCCCCCTTGCTGCGCGTGTGGTTCGTCACATCCTGCAGCACCGGTAGCGCGGCTGCACCGCCGTCGGGGCCGTCGCCGGCGGCCCAGTAGGGCAGCGCGGCGCCGCTGTCGGGCCCCGGCGCCGCCAGCAGCCGCTCCGCGACGTGGAGAGTGACGTCCACCTCGCGAGCGCTCGCGGTGGCGGCCGCCCCCGGCACGGGGTGCACACCGAGGCTCAGCGGCACGAGGGTGAGGGTCAGCACCTCCGTCGTGGCCTCTATGGGTCTGCTATGCATTGCATACATACTAAACGTTGTGCCGGTTCTGGAAGCAGACGAAGAAAAGATGGAGAGGAGGAAGGGATTGAGATGGTAAATCAAATCGATCTACTATCGAACATAGACGCAGTAGCACTGCGGCTTTCAAGCATGAACATAATAAAACATGGCACTTTCCTTGTGTTACACTTCTATGAACAACAAAAAAAAAAGTGAGGAGGGGTCCACAACTATACAAGATACCCTCATACACACAAACACACCTGAGCGTGCCCTCTATCCTTCCATCCTGATGGACAAAAGCGTCTAGTGGTCCACCACGGATGACTGCTCCCCCGACTCCAGTTGAGACGAGGTGTACTGCAGGTGGGATTCGTAGAGCCGCCGGTACTCGCGCGCCTGCTGCGCGTCTATCACGTGGCGCCGCTCCCGGCCCTCGACGAGCGGCGCCGGGCGGGAGGGCGACGGCTGGCCGCCGCGGGGGGCCACCGCCGCCTGGCGGGGCGAGGCCACGCGGGAGAGCACGCGCTCCGACTCCCGCACCTTGCGCTGGCTGAGCTCCAGGAAGAGCTGCAGCTCCGGGCTCGTGAGTTGCACGGCCGGCGGCGTGATGAGGAGCGCGCCGCCGCCGTCCGCGCCGTGCTGCCGGGGGTCCGTGCGGGTGCCGGTGGGCCGCGTCTGCGGCGCCGCGGCCGTGCGCGCGCCGCCGGAAGAGGACGACGACACGGAGGAGGTCGATGACGGGGGGGCCGGCGCGGCGCGGGGCGGTGTGAGCACCACCCCCTCTCCCTGCGTGCGCTGCCGCGCGGGACCGCCCTGAAGGTCGGCCTGTCCCCACACCGGCCGCTGGTGGCGGGTGGCGGGCGCGCCGCGCGTCGACGCTCGTCGGCCCTCCTCCCCCTCCCTCGCGCGCCAGTCGTCTCGATTCGGTTGGCCGGCGCTGTCCGTGTGGCCGCGATGGGGGCGGCTGGGCGCGGCCGTCGCGGTGTCCTCGGAGGTGGTGGAGCTGACCGGCGCACTCGTGGCGCTGAGCCTGCTGTGGCCGGGCGTGCCGCGCGAGGGAGAGAGCACGATCTCCGGCGTCCCGTCCGCGCTGCCGCGCGTGGGGTGGCGACGGAGGGACGGCGGAGACCGCGGCCGGACCGCGGCGGTGCCGTTCGCGTTCGTGTTGTGCGATAGGGACTGATCAATCGAGAGCAGGGTCGCGTAGCCCGTGGCGCGTCCGTTCCTACTGCTGCCGCTGCGGCCGCGGTGCACCACGAAGGCGTGGTTCGACTGATTGTGAAGCGAGCTGTTGTGTGTGTTGGCACTCGCGGCCTCCGCGTTGTAGGATAGCGTTGCCCGCGTCGTGGCCTCCTTCAGTAAACTGGCGTGCGTCGGGCGCACCTCCGTGAGACGAGGCGCGGCCCGCCGCGTGACCGCCGCGCCGCCCGCAGCAGAGGACGAGGCGCTCCGCCGCCCCTCCTTCTTCCGCTTCCCCCCATGCGACTCCCCGTCCGTTTCGGTGTCGGTGCCCGCGGTCGATGACGGCGGAGCCTTTTGCCACAGCAGGCTGGCCTGCGTCGGCAGCATGTAATGCACCGTGCCGTCCTGGGTCGTGCTGCCGACGGTGTTGTCTGCTGCGCCGCCCGCCCGGCCCCTGCTGCTGTAGTGCGCGCGGAACGGTTCCCGGTGCGTCTCTGCCGTGGCGGCCGCGCGACCGCCGTGGCGCCGCGGATTGACACTCGTGTCCGTATCCGTCTCTCTGCCGCGTACACCATCCCTTTGGCCTCGGTGATGGTCGTCGTACGCTATCCTACTGCGCCAGTCATCTGTCTGCCACTGGCTGGTCCGGTCCTGCTCGCCAGCACCGTCCCGGTTGCGCGCATCTCCCAGAGTCACACGGCTGTCTACATAGTGGGCGTCGGCACCGCTGTACCTGGAGGTCGCGGCGCGCCTCGCGTCGGTGTGACCCCCGCGATTGGCATAGTACGTTTGCTGTCTGTCAAAGTGGGAAGGGGGGCGAGCGTCGCACCAGGCGCCGCGGCCGCCCTCCTGCCGCTGCGGTTCCTCACGGTAGTGCGAGCGGCGGTCCTCCGAATAGACGCGGTCGCTCGTATATGGGTGCCTCTCTGTGCTGCTCGGGTAGCGCTCCGCGTCGGTGGCGTGGGGACCCCCCCACCCGCTCGCCGCCTCGTGGGCGTGGTAGCCGTCCGCGTCACGCGGCGACCCTTGCAGCCGCAGCAGCTCCTGCCGCTCGACACAGTTCGTGAGCTGGCCGATCTCGTACAGGCGGATCTGGTCGCGCTGCCGCTGCGCGTGGAGGCTGCCGTGCAGGGCGCAGATCTCCTCCATCGCCGCCGTCATGAACTCCACCTGCCGCGCGATGGTTTCCTCCGGCACATGGTGCACCAGACAGTCGTCGATGTAGTCCAGGATGAGCGATCGAGGTTGCGCGGTGGGGCTGCGCGGCGCGTCCACCATCCGGTCCGCTTCCTTCCCTCCACGCCGGCGGGGTGCGCGGCGGGGCTGGGAGTAGAGGTCGCGACGCGTGTCCGCCAGCACGGTGTCGACGAGCTCCATCTGGCCGCGGCCGCCGTGGCGCGTGGCCAGCGCGGTGGCAGCCGGCCCCGCGGCGGACTCGTGTTCCTGCCACTCCCGCTGCAGCCGCAGGAGCCGCTCGTGCGGGGCATCGTGCTGGTGGCCCTGCTCGCTTACTTCTTCTTCTTCGGAGGAGGAGTAGGAGGGCGACCGCGGTCGCTCCGTCGGCCTCGCCTCTGCGCGGTGGGAATGTATGAGGTCCTGGTAGGACTGTGCGGGGCCGGCGAGCGGCAGCGCGGGCATGTCCGCTGCCAGCTGGTCCAGCAGCGCGGCGCGGTAGCTGCGTGGGGTGAGGTCGCCGCGCAGCGGGAGAGAAGAGGAGACACTCGCGTCGGCGCCGTACATGCGTCCTAACAAGAGGGAAAGAGAATCTAAGCAGAAAAAAAAAGGGTAATCTAATGATAAGGGAATGTAGTTGTACTTAGCTAATGTCCCGATGAAAGCAGAACAAAAACAAAAGAGATGAAGAAGAAATAATGACTTGTATGGGAGCATTGAAAAACAACAACCAAAAACTCAATACCCATGTCCCATTGAGATCTGATAGTGGTACTTTTTTTTTTGTTACTCTTTACAACGAAGCAAACAAATTTCAAAAGCCCGTGTTACACCACACTAGCATTCACATGGGTGCAACGCAACGGTAGGCAGCGGCACCCTACACCACGCCCTGGGAAATGAGCGACTCTCGGATGGAGACCGCCTTCCGTATAATGTTGTCCGCGTCGATGCGCGGCAAGAAATTCAGCCGCCGTATAATATCCTCCGCGTCGCACTCAATGAGGTCCTCCGTCATCTCTGCCAAAATGGCGAGGCACACGTAGGGGTGCAGCGTGAAGCTGCTGCTCTCCCACGAGTCCGCGAGATAGTAGTCCCAGAGCCGGAAGAGGTCGTCCTCGTGCAGCCGCCCCGCGAGCAGCGAGTCCAGCAGCCCGGGCACCCACCGCAGCGCCGGGATGCCCTCCGCGAAAAAGTGCTGGTACAGCAGCTGGTTGGCCGCGCGGAAGGCGGCGAGAAAGGTGCCGCAGTGCACCTGCATCGAGCGCGCGTCCTGCAGCACGTTGCCGCTATGACAGAGAAGGTGGTACACCATGCGGGTGCAGAAGAACGTATCGCGCGGCTGGTCGCAGAGCCGATCAAAGGGGAGCGCCAGGCGCACGAGCACCTCCACGTGGTCGGGTGCCGCGTCGCAGTAGGTGGCCTGCAGCGCGCACAGCGCGGTCTGCATCTGTCGCCGCCGGGTGAGGTCGCTGTCGTACGGCGGCGTCCGCCGCAGCGCCACAAAGGCGCCCGCCCACGCGAGGTGGCTGTCTGACTCCACGCGGCCGTCGCAGCGGCCGCCGTGGGCGCAGGCGCTCTGCGCCTCACTGAGGAGCGGCACGGAGCGGCGGCTGGCCGGGAGCAGCATCTGCGGCGCGGCCGCCACCCACGACGGCAGCGCGTCCTCCGCGCCGGCAGGGGCCACGCCCTCCCACCACAGCGCGTGGGTCGCGAGGAGCGAGTTGAAGTCCTTCTCGAGCACGCGCTCCATCGACATCTCCGTCGACTTGTCCGTCTGCACGACGCCGAGGAGATAGCGGTAGACGATGCTGCGGTACGAGTCGGGGATGCCACGACGCGCGGCCTCGCGCAGCTTGTTCATGTTCATCATCACCTCGCCGTCCAGCAGCTCCTCAAAGACGTCGTTGCGGTGGTCGCCCTCAGGGAGGAGGGGACTACCCGGGGGGCTCGCAGCCGCGGCGGCCATCGCCACGGGAGAAACGAGAGAAAAAAGGAAAATAAAAAAAAAAGGATGTGTGAGACACAGAATTCACACTTGCTGGATATTGAGACGCACCCAAGAGATAGAGAAACAGAGGAAAAATAATAAGAGGCAAACAATAGATGGAGAATGAGGGAAGTGCAAACGGCCAGAGATGGAGGTGGCGGCAATACGCCATGGCACTGTGCTACTTCAGTGTGCTTGTGTTGGGATAGTGACAGTTCGACATTCTGTTGATTCATATAAAGTAAGGATCACGTGGGTGTTAATAATGGTCAGAGTAAAACCAACAATAGTAAAAAGTCCCCCCCAAAGAAAAATAATTAACTTCACATTTGACTAAGAAGGTGTTCAACGGCCAAAACACCAAGCAACCCACGCATGTTTATGGGAACAGCAGCGGTGAAAGTGTGCGCGGCACCGTCAGGACCACTGTGCGTGAGCCACAGATCCTTTGTGATCATACATTCCACGCACAGGTTGTACCCAGGTCGAGGGCATTGGTTGCAGTGGTAGAAGTGATGATTAAAAACGGTGGACCCGAATCCATTGCATGCACACGTCGCATACGGCGCGCTGCCGTACCACTCTTCCTGGTTCTCGATGATGGGGAAGCCGCACCTGTTGCGCAGCACGGTGGACATGTCCGTGAAGCTGTGCCTGCCTTCTTCGTGATCGGTGTGCTTACCATCCCAACACGCACCGCAGAGATCGTAGTCACCACACGCGTTGCAGCGGTACCACTTACTGCTGTTGGGATACACATCTGCCTTGCACATGTCACAAATGATATGAGATACACTCATTATGCAATCCCTGTGCTTGGCGCGCAAGTTCACCACCGCCTCCAGGAAGACGCTCATGTCGGTGAAGCTGTGCGTACCATTTGCGTGCCGCGCTGTCTCTCTCTCAAAGCAGGTGCGGCAGAAGTTGCAGTCCTCGCACTCGTGGCAGCGGAACCAGCTCGCGCAGTCCAGCACCTTGTCACACGATTCGCAATGCTGGTCGCATGCCAG
>AUXH01000109.1:0-40473 GCA_000482145.1 Strigomonas culicis
CGCACGGTGCCGAGCAGCCGCGCCGGCGCGGGCGGCCCAGCACAGTGACGTGTAGCCCGCCGCCGCCGCCGCGCGCGCCGCGAGCGGCCGCGTCTCCATGCGCACGTCCCACAGCTGCACGACGTCCCTGTCGCCGTCCGCGCCGGCCGTCGCGATGAAGGACGACGCGGGGCAGCACGCCACGACGTCGGCGTAGCACGGCGCGCGGCCGGCCGCGGGCCCCAGAAGCCCCTCCGCGTCCCCGTCGTGCCGCGTCGGCAGCACGCCGAGATAGCGCGGGATGCCCCTCGGGGCGCGCGCGTCGAGCAGCGCGACGGTGTAGCCGCGCGCGTCGGCGCGCCGCGTGGCGGCCACCACGGCGCGGCTCTGCGCCATCCAGGCGACCGCCGTGACGGGGCCGTCCAGTCGCCACGCCGCGACGGCGGCCGGCGACGGCGGCCGCGCGGCGGCGCGGCGGGGGTCGGTGAGCCGCTCCACATCCGCCAGCTGCAGCGCGGCCTCCTGCCGGCCGACGGCCAGCCGCGCCGCGTCGCACGGGTCCCAGGCGGAGGCGGTGATGGCGCCGCGGCCCGCCGGCGGCAGCAGCCCCAGCAGGCCCGGCGCGCCGCTCGCCCCCACCCAGCCGCCGCCGCTCGCGTCGGAGGCGAAGAAGACGGTCCTGCCGCGCTCGCCGCTGAGGGAGAGGGAGGTGAGGGCGGCGTCGGGCGGCGGCGGCGGGGGCACCAGGTCCGCCGCCTCCTGCGCCAGGGACACGATCTGCGTCGGCAGCAGGCGCAGGCCGTGCCACACGGCGTCCGCGCCGGCGCCGCACGGCGGGGGCGGCGCGGCCGGCGAGAAGCACCCGTCCGACTGGGTGTCGTACAGCGACACACGGCCACGCGCCGCCGTCGCGAAAATGGAAGCGTCACATGGGTGCTGTGCCAAGAACATGCTGACAGTCAATAAAACACCACTAATAGGAGCGAAGAAGCAATACAATTATGAGAAGAGCAAAAAAAAAATAAGAATAAAAAGAAAAAGCGATGAAGAGGCTAAAGTACCACTGGAGTTGAAAACAGTCCGAGCCTTTCCTTTTTGATGTAGCTACGTTTGTTTCTGATGAAAACAAAAAAGAGTGAAGCGGAAGAAGGCAGGAAAAAAAATGGCCAGTGCAAAAGATACCCCTTTTGGAAGCTATTGCTTCAGTGATGACGTAATAGCGAAACGGTATGTATGCTCTTTTTTTTGTTTTTTGGTTCGTTTGTATTACACCTATATGCGTGTATGTGCAGCTCCTCGGAGTGGTCTGTCCTTTCGGTATTATGCTTATTTGTTTGTTTTTTGTTTTGCTTTTCAATGATCTGCCAGTTGTGTCTTGTCATTTGCTTTTGTTTTATTTTGTTTGGTTTATAATACCCATACATCAATAGCATGTACATATACATGTTTCCATGACAGAATAGGACAACAAAAGATGGAAAAACGAGGTCATTCAGTGAACGGACGAAGAAGAAAAAAAGAGAGAGAAAGAGAAAGCAAATGTGTTCCAGTACTAGTTCTTCTTCTCCGGTGTTGCATTCGGTGTCGGCAGCGCGGGCGGAATGGCGATTTGGTTGGCGCTCAGCAGCTCCGTGAGCTGCGCGACCCGCCTGCGCTCGCCGCGCAGGGCCTCCTGCAGTTCGTGTACCAGTTCCTCCAAGCCGCGCACCTTCTGCTCCTGCGCCGTGGTGAAGCTCGGGTCGATCTCGTGCGGGTCGACGTTGTCGTCGTCGCTGCCGCCCGCCTGCCGGCCCGTCATCACCTCGTCAATGTTGGTCACAAACGCGTTCGCCGCGGTGATAAAGCGCTTCGCGAGGCGGTGCGTGGGCCCCTCCTCACCCGAACCCTCCGCCGCCGCGGGGGTGCCGCCCTCCGCGGCGGTCGGCTGCTCCCGCAGCTCGGCCTCGAGTGAGCGGCGCTGCGCGAGACGGAAGAAGTAGCGGTCGAAAAAGGTGTCCTCCGACAGCGTCGGGCGGTCCCCGCCCGCCTGCGTGGGCGAGCCCGGCGTCGGCGCCGGGCTCGCCCCCGCTGCGGGGGCGGCAGGCGCCGGCTCCCTCGCGGGTGTGCCCTCTGCCGTCGCCGGCGCGGCGCTGCGGCGGCTGGGGCTGCCCTGCCGTGGGCTCACCGCGTCGCCGACGAGCACGCGGTACTTGTCCAGCACCTCCTCACTGTAGTCCAGCAGCTTCTGCCGGCACGTGTCGGCGGGCTCGTCGGGGAAGCCGCCCGCGGCGGGGTCCGCGTGGCCGCCGTCCTCCGCGCGCCGCTGCGCCTGCCGCGCGTGGACGTGGGCGCTGCTCAGCGGGCTCTGCGCCGCCCACACGGCGAACAGAGCGTCCTCGGCCGCGCTGAAGGGCTCGCAGTAGGTCGCAAAGTCCTGCTGCAGCTGGACGACGACGTCGGGGTCGAGGGGCGTGGCCTGCGCCTGCGCCGTGAACTCGTCGCCGGCGTAGACGCCGCCTTGACCAACCACGTCGGTGGCCATCTCGGAGATGAAGTTCACGAACTGAGTCGACTCCGCGGAAAGGTTCTTTGCCAAGTTGGAGAGATCACTGGACAGAGCGGACCACATTATTGTCGGATGAACGGCGTGTGTGTGTGTTTTGAAGGGGTTGAAGGGGGATTGTACCTTTATAACTCTGTGCGCGTGGTATCGCAGTACGGTTGGGATACCACAAACGATAAGACGCAGCTGCGCGTGTGCACGTGTGTGTGTGTGACGTTGTCGTCCTCGTCTGTATTGATATTTGAAGCAAAAAAGAAGAAGAAGAAGAAGAAGAAGAGGGAGAGACAGTGAAGTGCTGAAGTATCTCATGAAAAGGAGAGAGAGAGAGAGAGATTATGTATCTGTCAAAAGTCTTATATATACACTTCAAACACCCTCTTTTTGTATTCTGCGGGTACGGACGCACCGTACATATATATATGAATATATCGAAAAACAGATAAGGACAACTGGCAATCGATAGATCCGCTGAGTGCGAACCATATAGACCGGAAGAATCTGTGTGTCTTCCTCTTTCTCTGCATGTTGCACATTACTCTGCTTTTTTTGTTGGTGTTGTTGTTCTTTCGGTTATTCGGAGCTGATGATGTGGTGGTGATGATGGCTGTTAGCCCTCTCCACGGTATTCTTCTTTTGTTTCGACGCCCTTCCCCGTCGGCCATGGTACCTCGACCGCTGTCGGCACTCAACTCTGCATGTACGCGTCTAGGAGCATCTCGTAGTTCTGCGCCGCGGGCGTCATCTTCCGCGTCCGTGCAATCTCAATGAGCGTGGGCATGTCGTCCGACATGGACAGCGTTTCTGCTAAAAACACCAAGACGTGGAAGTCCGCCAGCTTCTCCGCAAAGGAGTCCTTCTGTCGCTTCGGGTCCTTCATGTAGTTGCGCAGGTTCGCCATCGTCGGCGGCGCCATCGCCGGCCGGTTGCGGCGCAGGAAGAGGCCGCGCACGATGCTGGACTGGAACTGCTCCACCGCCACGTAGCTCGTGAACCAGCGCGTGTCCACCGTGTGGCTCGGCAGCTTGCTCACGAAGTGTCGGTGCCCCGCCGCGTCCGTCTTCTCCTCCGCGACCTCGAGCTCCACCTCGCTGTACACGAGGCGGGCCTCCTCCGGGTTCTGCAGGTGGGCGCTGCGCTGCGCGATGCCCTCCGCTTCCTCCTCCTCGTCGACGTTGTACGGCGAGGCGGCGGCCGTGGCCGCGCCGGTGGCGGGCCGGCGCCGCGGCGCCCGCTCGTGCAGCACGCCAAGACGGTACAGATGGACGCACTGCGGGGACGCCTGCCACGCCTGGCACTCCAGAACGCCGCCCTCCTTGTCGTTCTTCGCGATGGTGAGCAGCACACACTCGTCGCCGAAGCAGGACTGCTCCCGCGCGCAGAGCAGCAGCTCGCGCGAGTTCAGCAGCATCACGTCGTTGTCGCGTGGGGGGTGGGTGCACACGACGCCGACGCGCCGCAGGCCGAGCCCGGCCGCCACCGCGTCCACCGTATCCAGGAACGGGTCCTTTTGTTCCAGAAAGGCGTACTCGTTGCCGATCTGCTCCGGCTCGTACACGGCGTGGGCCTCGATGATCTTCTCCTCCGCCTTGTACAGCCCGTAGAGGATGCCGTAGCGGTTCACCTTGCCGTCCATCTGTTGCACAAAGGTCTGAAAAATATTGAGCGACTCGGCATCCGCGCGCACGAGGGACGTACGGCTTGCCGCCCACCGCACGCGGGTGCTGTCGATCGCGGCCATCAGCTGCGCGCTGTTCACAATATTGCCCTCGATCACGTGGCCACCGATGAGCTTCTTGTTCTTGATGTTGTGGTAGAGACCGGACTTGGGGCACACCTCTGTCTTGAAGGAGGGCTGCTGGCACTGCGTGCACACCTCCACGCGCGGACGCTCACTGGCCTGCAGCTGCTGGTAGGCGCGGTGCTTCTCCGCGCGCAGCCTTCGGAGCTCGTCGTCCATGAGAGGGGACCCAAAGTGACAAGCGGAATAAAACAACACAATCACTATATATAGATTGTGTGTGTGTGTGCGTGTATGTGGTGAAAGCACAGAAGCAATAATAATAATAATAAAAACTGATAGAGCTTTCAAAGAAAAAGAAGAGAAAGAGGAAATACCGTTCCAATAGTAGAGTGGTGGCTGCTATTTTCCCATGTGTGTTACGAACGCCTTCACTAAATGCATAGGGTTTCTTTCTTTTTATCCTTCTCTTTCTTTGTTTACAGTTATGTGTTGTTAGCCAAAAGTAGATCCAACCGATATTACACACCATGAAGAAGACGTTAAGAGAGGTACGCGTACGTGTCTTGTCCCTTGCGCTCCAGATAGCCCTTCTGCACCAGCTTCTCGATGCCGCCCTTCACCATCGGCACGGACACCTCGAACGGAAAGAGCGTGCCCATCGCGGCCAGCAGCGCCTCGTGTGTGACCGTGCCCTCCTTCTTGAAGTACTTCGCCAGTATCGCCTGCACCGCGACCAGCCGCGACTCCTTCCGGAGGTTTGCGTGGTGGTGGTGGTTGCCGGTGGAGCCGCCAGACGGACGGCCGCCGCCGCCGCGCCGCTCCCCCTCCTCCTCCGCGTCGTCCTCCTCGTCATCCACGCGCAGCTCCACCTCCGAGGCGTTGTTGCGCGTGAGGCCGCGGCCGCCGTCCTGCGGCGCGGGCAGGCACAGGCCCTCCGGGTCCGCCGCCGTCGCGGCCGGGCGGTGGGCCGCGCTCGTCGGGTGGCTGCTCGCGGCCGCCTGCGTCATGCGGCTCAGCAGCTGGAAGGAGTAGGGCATCATGACCGCCGCGCTCGCCGCCGCGAAGTTCTCGTTCACGCGCAGGCGGTCCGCCGCGTCCAGCGGCGCAACCTCGCGGCCGGCGGCGGCGGGCGCGGGGTCCACGAGCAGCAGCCGGAAGGCGGGGTCGCAGAGCCCCATGAGCGACGTCATGACGTCCTCATTGGACAGGTCGACGCCGAGCCTGCCGCACAGCTCGCCGGCGGTCAGGCTGTCCGCGCCGCACTCGTCCATCATCAGCAGCGCCATGCACTGCGTCATGGTCCCGGTCAGCTCCAGCAGCGGCCCCGCGCCGCCCAGCAGGCGCGCCTGTAGGGTGCCGCTACCGAGCCGGTGCTGCCACACGAGCAGCCGCTTCTGGAACTTGCGCAGGTAGAACTGCTCCATGCACGTCACGATGTGCTGCAGCGGCGCGGGGAGCCACATGTCGTTGTGCACGAGGTCGAGCTTGCGCCAGTAGCCGCTCGTCAGCAGCTGCAGCTGGGCCTCGATCGGCGGCAGCTCGTCCAACCGGAGCGTGTGCAGGGGCAGCAGCGGGCGCTCCCGCCCGTCCTCCTCCTCCTCATTCGCGGGCGGCGGCGGCGGGGCCGTTGTGGGGGGTGCGTCCGCCTCCGCTGTCGTCGGCGAGGCCGCGATGGACGTGACGCTGGTCGTGTTGTCGGGCGCCACGACGGCGAGCCGCACCGCGCCGCGCTGCGCGGCCCACTGCTCGTACTCCCGCGTGAGCGCGCCGCACTGCCGCATGTCGCGAAGCATGCCCTCGTAGCGGCTCACCTCCGCGGCGCCGCGCACGGCCTTCATGACGTTGATAAAGTGCTCCTCCGCCGCGACGTTGACGCGGCGGTGGGGGTGCAGCAGGCGCCGCGTCAGGTCGCGCCAGTAGTAGGCCTCGAAGTAGTCGTGGTGGGGGTGGAACGCGAACAGCAGCCCAATGTCGTCCAGCAGACGCGCGCCGCCCTTCTGCGCAGCAGGGTCGGCCGCGGCCGGCACCCCCTCCCCCTCCTCGTTCACGTGCAGGGCCGCCTGCTGCGCCGCCTCCGTCTTGCGCCGCTTCGCGTCCGCCTGGCCCTCCCCTCGCGCCTGCTGCGCGAGCTCGGCCGCGGTGTACAGCGGCAGCGCCCCCGCCTCGATGCGCTCCAGCGTCGCGTCGAGGTACTGAGCAAGCTGGTTGCAGAGCTGGTGCGGCCGGTAGTCGAACACGGTCTCCAGGGCCTCGTGGAGCTGGACGGAGAACACCTTCTCCTGCTCTGGGAACGCGGTGGATTTGGCCTCCTCCGCGCTGCGGATGAGCTCGATCAGCGCGCGGACAATCTGGAAAGGGTCCTCCGCGGACGCCCGCGCCTGCTGCTTAGTGAGCTTGCGGAGGCCGTGCAGCAGCGCAGCGCCGCGCTCCGTCACGTAGCGCCGGTACGCCTCCACCATCAGGCTGCTGGAGGCCGGCGCGAGGTGGAAGTAGGACCACATGCGGCGCAGCAGGGCGAGCTCGCGCTCTGCCATGAGGCGGCCGAAGTCGCGCCGCGCGATCTTCTGGCCGACCTCGCCGAGCAGCGCATCCCGCACCGCGCCGTGCAGCAGCAGGGCGGTGGGCTCGCCCAGCAGGTACGCCTCCGTGCGCGCGTCCTCCGCGGAGAAGGACTCACTGACGAAGCGGAAGTAGTCCACCGCGTACACCGGCGGCGCGGCCGCCCACATGCGCTGCGCGAGGTGGGCGTAGTGCTCCCGCACCGCGATGACGACGCGCGGCTCGACGCGGCTCGCGTAGTGCCGCGTGAGGTGGGCGTAGCGCGTGAAGTGGTAGAGCGTCTCCCGGCGGCTCTGCTGTGCGGCCGAGGTCGCCTTGAAGCCGTAGGTGGCCGCCGCCTCCGCCGGCGGTGGGCGCGTCCCGATGGGCGGCTGGATCTCCTCCATGTCCTCCCGCAGCGCGCGCAGGAAGCCCTCGACGGCCGCGTCCACCAGCGGCGGGTGCGCCTCCTGTGCGGCCATCGTCACCGCCACCGCGAGGGCCTCGATGGAGTCCGACGTGATCTCCTGCAGGCGCGTCTGTCGGGCGGCGGTGCTGCCGCCGGCGGCCGGCACCGCGTTCAGGAGGCCGGGCACGACGCCGAGCCAGCGGTCCATGTACACCCACACGGTGCGCAGCTCCCGCACGACGTTCGAGAGGCGCTGCCAGTAGTCCGCCACGTGGCGATACACCTCCAGCGCCACCGCCTCGGCGGCCGCCTTCTCCGGCGAGGGGAGAGGAGACGGCGCGGCCGGGTCGCAGTGGTGGTGGCGCGTCTGCTCCCCCGCATCCCTGAGCAGCAGTTGCTCGATGCGGCGGTGGTTGGCGACCGCGAACTGCGCGAGTGCGCGCTTCAGATACAGAAAGAGCGCGACGACAGACAGCTCCTCCCCCTCCGCGTCCGGCAGCGGCCCGAGTCCCTCCTCCTCCGTGATGGCGCGCACCGCGCGCATCACCTCGTCCGGCTGGTAGCCGGTGAAGGAGCGCATCGCGGCCGCGCCCAGCACGTGGGCGTCCGCCTCCTGCAGCAGCCGCTCCACCATCGCCTTGATAGCGGACCACTGCGTGACGCGGCGGGTGGTGTAGTGCGTGTACATGAGGGCCTCGTCCTTCGCGGAGAGGGGCAGCAGGTGCAACTCCGCCTGCCGCTCCTGCCCGGAGCAGGCGAAGAAGCCACTGTGGCTGCTGTCTGCGGAGTTGGTGAAGGTAGGGGGCGCGGAAAGCATCGCTTCGCGCTCACGGTCGAATGGGGAGCCACTACTAAGAATAACAATAACAACAACAACAACAACAGAGGAATCGATCGATTGATGCAAAGACGCACGACCGAGTGGAGTCTGTTTTTCCTAGAGTCAACAGCAAGGAGAAGAACAAGAAGCAGTGGAAGAACGCAAACAGGGTAGAAGCAGTGAGCATAATGTATAACATAGAATCGTAAATAATGATAGGAAGCATGGAACAACAGACGTAAACAAAAGGCCATGTCGTCACACATCTTACATGTACAAATTTATTACTTTTACACACACAGGACTCCACCTTACACACCTTACGTAAAAGGTCGTAGGCACCGCCATCATCATAATGTACAATCTTTGACAGAAAGAAAGAGAAAACAGAACAAAAAGGCACATACGCACACACCCACACACACAGAGCGAGGGAGGGGGAGCACGCCGGTAGCAGAAAGGGCTAAAAATCAAGATAGCACTCATCCTGTGCATCGAAGGGCCGGTGGCGGCCGAGCAGCTCCATCACGACCCGGTACCCCTCCGCCCGTATCGCCTTGTGCAGCCGCACAGCGCCACCCCCACCCTCCGCCGCTGCCACCGACGCGGGGCCAGCGGGGGCGGGGGTGAGACCGCCCGGCCGTGACCGTTTCGCGGCGGCCGGCGGCGGGCCGGCCACACGACCCGCGTCGTCGTCGCCGCCGCCGCCGTCGGCCACCTCCACGTCAATCAAGAAGTCGTCGTTGTCGCTGTCGCCGCCGGCGCTGTCGCCGCTGGCGCTCCCCGCGCGGCCGGCGGTGCCGAGCAGCTGCGCGCGCTGTGCGCCCTCCGGCGTGCGGTGCTGACGCCGCGCGAGCATCACGGACATGCTCTGCGGCACGAGCGTCACCTCGCGGTGGGCGCGCGCGTGGGCGTCCAGCGCCTGCAGGCTGTGGAAGCCGTACTGCGCCGCGATGCCCTTGGCCGACCCCTTGCGCGCCTCGCGGGTCGGTGGCGGCGACGGCGGCGGCGGCGCCGTGGGGGCGGCGGTGGCCTGCGCCTCGGCCTGCGCCGCCGCGCCCTTCTCCCAGTAGTCCGCCATGGCCGCCAGCAGGGGCTCCACGACGCGCTGGCGCCAGTACGGGTGGTACACGGGCAGCCACGCCTCGCCGACCTCGTCCTGCTGCAGCAGCGCGCGGCAGAGGGCCGCCATGGACAGCGTCACCTCGAGGTCCTCCGTCGTCGTGATGATGACCTGGTCGCCGACGGAGGGGACGAAGAAGGGCGCGAGCTCCTCCGGTGGCAGCAGGTACCGCACGTAGAAGAGCGCGAGGGCGCGGCACAGCCGGCGCGGGTGCCGCACGAAGTGCTGCAGCAGGTCCACCGGCGTCAGCGCGTAGGACAGGCAGAGGCCGAGGGCCAGCAGGAAGGGGCTCGGCGCCCCCTCGTTGTTCAGCACACCCGCGTAGTGCACCTCGCGCTCCGCGTAGTGCAGCAGCGCGCGGACGCAGCGCTGGTGCTCCTCCTCGGCGGTGCGCAGCCGCGGCGCCGGCGCCGCGCCGTCGCGCGCGTCGTAGGCCTTCAGCACCGCGTCCGGCAGCTGCCGCGCCTGCAGCGCGGCCTGCATGTCGTCCCAGAGGTCGCCGCTGAGGTTCGCGTGCGCGCGGACTGTCTCGCGCATGTTGCCGATGGCGGCCAGCGTCAGCCTCTGCCCGCGCGCGGTCGCGCGGACGTAGGGCAGCAGCTGGCAGCCGTGCGGGAGCGCGATGGTGCCGCTGCGCAGGGCGAGGAGGTGGATCTGCGCGGCGACGCGGGAGTCCGTGAGGTACAGCAGGTGTGCCTGCTGCTGCGCGGCCACCTCAGCCGCGAGCCCGGGGGCCGCGAAAACGGTCTGCACGGACAGGGGAATGGACTGCTTCTCCTCCGCCGTGAGCGCGGCGGCCGGCCGCAGCTCCACCCAGGTCAGCGCCGCCGGCGCCTCCGGCACCCTGCCGCCCGTCGCGAGGCTACCGCTGTGGTAGCAGGACTGGAAGAGGGGCACCGGCGCGTTGGCGGGGGCCGCGGTGAAGTAGCTCGGCGCGCACCCCTGCGGCAGGCGCGCGAGGCAGCGCCGCGTGGTGGGGCTGCAGAGCGCGTGCAGCGCGCGCTGGAAGGCCAGCAGCGCGGCGGGCGCGACGGGGAGCGCCGGCTCCTCCCGCTGCGCCACCTCCGCGGCTCGGTCGTTCGGCACGAGCAACACGAACTCAGGGCCGCAGAAGACGTGGGGCTCCATGGTGGGCACAGACACGCCACAGCGGCAGAGAGAGTCAAAGGGGGAAAAAAAATCTACTAGTTAGCCAATGAGCTCAATTTTTGTTTTGTTGTTGTTGTTTCAAAGAAATGTTTATCGAGAGAGAAAGGGGGGATGAAAAGGAAAACTGACCGATACGACAAAGCGAAACACATATTTTGCTTTCCTTTTTCATTGTTTTTTTTTTCTTTTTTTTGTTGTTCTGACCAGTAGAAAGAAAGAAAAGGCAGAGTATAATGTAGACAAAGTAATAAGAATTAAAGTATTACGCACGTGTGCGTTATATTACTGTACATACTCAATGAATCGCCACCAACAACAAAAAAAAAGGATCATATGCATTTTGGAAAAGAAAAAAAGGGAAAATAAACGACCACCATATTCTGCTTCTGTCATCTGGAAGAACTAACACAAACACTATAACAACAAGGAACAACAGAAGGAAAGAAAAAGAGTAACCACAGCATACATAAACAACTATGTTTTATGTATGTGTATGTTTGTTGATACCACTTTTAGTTTTCATTCTTCTCTGTAGATGTGCTCGTTCAGTCTGTCTACACCGCAGGGATGGTATCGGCAGGGTTGAAGGAGCACATGACCAGCAGGCAGCGCCGCAGCGACGCCTGTAGGGCGCCGCCGCGCAGCTGCCCGGTCGCGGTCGTGTGGAATTCGCCCGGCCGCTCCAGCAGCTCCAGGAGCCGCTGGATGGTGAAGGGTGCCCACTCCATGAGCGCCAGCTGGGCGAGCAGGTACTCATTCTCCTCCGCAAAGCTCTCCGGCGTGCCCGCCGGCGGCGTCGGCGGCACGGTCCGCGGCGCGGCGTCATCCGTCGTGCTCGTCGCGCCTGTCCGCGGTATCATGCCGGAGGTCTTGGCGGTCCGGTTGGCGCCGGTGCTCGCGGCCGCGTCTGACTTGGCGCCGTCGGCGGCCGCCAGCGGCTCGCCCTTGTGCTGCTCCACGTAGGCCGCGTACTCCAGTGCATAGTGCGTCGCGGCGACGCGCAGCACCTTCTCCAGGATGCCTTTCAGCCGCGGCAGCAGCTCTGTCTGCCACAGCGCGCTGCCGCCGCCCTTGCCGGCCGCGCTGCCCACAGCGAACTGGCCGGACGCACGCGGCGACACGAGTGCCGCGCTCGCGGGCGGCGGCAGCTCCTTCAGCAAACACATCTGCTGCTGTTGCAGGAACTCCTGCTCCTCCTGTGTCAGCCCAAAATCGATGGCGGCCGTGGGAGCGGGCGTCGCCGCGGGGTCGGGCGCGGTGCGCGGCGAGCTGCCCGGGTGCTCCTCGTCCTTACCAGCGACGGCGCTGTTAGGGCGACTCGAAGACTTCTTGGGCGGCATGAAGAGAAACCAGCAAAGGGGGTGGAAGTGAAGGGAGAGAGTAGCTAAAAGGAAAAAAAAAGATCTATGGAAAGGGGTAGCTAAAAGGGAAAAGAGTTGAAAGAAGAGACGTTGAACACACGGCTAAAAAAAAAAATGGACGAGAGAGGCAGGGTTGCACGCTTCTCTCATTCCTATAAATGAGTAGTAATTAGTGGCACGGTGGTGTTTGCAACAACACGTCGTGAGAGCCCTCCTAATAGCTTGTCCTACACTTATGTTTATCCGTCAAGAGATGCTTATTATTATAATGCGATGGATGCATTTTAGAAGTTGATAGCCAACGTAAGTTTACAAAAGGAAAAAGAAAAAGATGAAGTCATCGCGATTAAGAATCTTTTTCTCAAATTCGATGCTGCCAGCGGAAGAAGAGGAGGAAAGAGGGTGGGGGAGAAGGGTGCCGTGCGCTACCGCCGCCGCGCCGGCGTCGGGGTCTGTGCGGCGTGGATGGCAGGCATGGATCCCACGACCGGCACACTATAGGGCACTAGGTCGTCCGCCAGGTCGATGTGTGAGAGAATCATGCGGCGGCAGCAGTATCGCTCAAGGCGCAGCGCCTCCAGCGCCTCCGCCTCCGTGTAGTCCTCATCGAGTAGCAGCAGGTACTGCTCGTAGAGGTTACCTATGACTTTGCCACAAGAATAACAACGCACCGGAATGATCATCGGGAAAAGACAGGAAAGAACAAAAAAAAAAACTGTGATGCGGATGATGGAGCTACACAACAAGTGGTAGTGCAAGGCAGTACAGTGGCTACTAGTGATGCGGTGGACAGAGAGAGAGAGAGAGAGAGAGAGAGAGAGAACAATTTCTACGTTGCTAATATAAATATATATGCAGTAGCATACAGTGAAATAGTGCTTCAAAGGAAAAGAGCGAAAGAAATGTGTGCAAAAAACATAGTTTAATGAATGAATGAACAAAAAGGGGGAAAAAAACACACACAACACGCCAACAACCGCCATGTGATGAACCGTACGTTCAACAAGAACCAATAAAAACAATAATAGTAAAGGAGTGAAGAAAAAGAAACACCTCTCTCCTAGTGGCAAATCACGGCTGCGATGTCCAGAAAGTGCAGCATAATCACCACGAGTATCTCGCTTTCTTTTTTTATTATCTTTTTCTCTATGAGTTGCAGTACATTCAGCAATCACCTGCATGAATAGGTAAAACAACGACGACGATAAGTCGGTGCAGACAAAAGAAGGTAAACAACACCCAAAAAGGGAGAAAAAGAGACAGAGAGAACCACTCGTTGACAGGGAAATAAAAAACGAGTGAGAGTGAGTACGTCCGTGTGTAACAACAGTCCTGTACAAAGCGAAAGAGAATAATAACAATAATAATAAAAACAGCAACAACAAAAAAATCTATATATTCACCATGTATTCTCTCGCGTGCACACACATCCCTTTTCCATCTCTCTATCATTTTTTTTTTTTGAGGTTGTAGATGTTGTTATACTTGAGGCTTCTCTCTTTTGTTTTTCCTCGACCCCTTCTTTTTTTTTCTACCCTCCCTTACAAGAAGTAGTCCGGCGTCTTCTTGGACACCTGCGCCTCGCCACGCCGCGGGGCGGGGTCGAACTGGAAGAAGCACTTATTCATGTGCTCGTCCAGCTCCAGCAGCCCCGCGAGGTTGCCGCAGCGGTAGCAGTAGTTGGGCGCGCTGAAGATGGTGACAAGCTTCTCCTGATGCGTCCAGCTGTACCCGTCCATCACGAGCTGGTGCGCGCGCGCGATGGTCTTGAGTGAGTTGTTGTGGCAGAACTGCTCCGTGATGTCGCCGCCGAAGGTGAACCCCGCGCCGCGCGGGCTGACGCCCCAGCCGTCGCGGTCCTCCGGGTCGGACCACAGCAGGTCGCACATGGGGCCCTCGTGTGGCACTTCCTGCACCCGCTCGAGGCTGCGGATGTGGGAGAGCGCGTCCAGCGTCGGGCTGAGGCCGCCGTGCAGGCAGAAAATTTCGTTCTCCACCACCGCCGTCAGCGGCAGGTAGTCGAACAGGTCGGTGAAGAGCTTCCAGACGTTTGCGCTCCCGTACTTGCGGACGCACTCATCGTAGAAGCCATACACCTGCGTGATCTGCCGCGACTCGTGGTTACCGCGTAGGATGTGCAGCCGCTCTGGGTAGCGGATCTTGTACAGCAGCAGCAGCGTGACCGTCTCCACGCTGTAGTAGCCGCGGTCGACGTAGTCGCCCATGAAGAGGTAGTTCGTGTCTGGCGGCAGGCCGCCGATCTTGAAGAGCTCCAGGAGGTCGTGGAACTGCCCGTGGACGTCGCCGCAGACGGTGATGGGCGCCCGCACGGGATGGACGTTGCTCTCCTTCTGTAGTACCTCCTTTCCCTTCTCGCAGATCTTGGCCACCTGCTGCTCACTCAGCGGCTTGCACTGGATAACTGTGCTGATCATCTCCTCCACGTCGAACTTGGAGGGTTCGCCGGCGGAGGGGACGGGAGAGGAGAGGGACATGATGGGATGGCGGCGCTGGAGGCCACTAACGAAGTGAAGAAGAAAAAGAAACGGAAAGAATCTCACTCTATTAAAAAAAAAAGAGGAAAACGAGGAAACTATCTCGAGTCCGTAGAATGTGTCTGTAGTCTTATTCTAGAATTATATGTACTTAGTCAATTAGTTTTTTTTAAAAAGAAAAAAGGTAGAGAAAGAATCCGTAGTTCTACTAACTGTATATGCTGCAACACGGTCAGTGGTGCGGAAAGAGAGAAAGAGAGCGCGATAAAGAGAGAGGAAACGCGAGGAGATGCTACTAAGAGATGGCACGGTATCGTGTAGCTGCTGGTGCTGGTGCGGCGGCGTTTCGCCACGGCCCTCACTGTATGATTGAATGGCATACGGTTGAACGAGCAAAGAGAATTTGAGAGTCAATTCTTAAAGAAAGTGAATAAACAGTTTCCAAGTGACCTCCGTCCAGTTGAGATATATATATAGAAATTTCGAATGGCGAAAATTTTAAAAAAAAAAGAATCGTTTTGTGTTCTCTTGTAGGTCATTGTGCCTGTGTGTATGTACGCATGCATACGTATCGCATAATAAGAACAAGCACTGTATTTTCAATAATAAAAACAATGAATGCCGGCACACAGAAGGGGAAGACCTCCTACGTGTTTTTTTCTTGTTTTAGAATTGTGGATTGTATCTCCTCGTTACTCCATCCATTCATGTCAGTCTCTTTTTTGCTTGTTTCTTTTTTTCGTATTGTTCGTCTGGGCATCGTATTCGTGTCTTTCTTCCTCTTTGCCACGCTACACAATCTGCTGCACCGCTGGCTGCGCCGCCGCGGACAGCTCCCGCTGCTCGTCACTGGACAGCATGATGTAGCCCGCGTAGTCGCCACGGACCGCCAGCTCGCGCTGCACCTGGCACAGCACGCAGGGGGCGCAGAAAAAGGAGAGGAAGATGTCGGAGACAAACTCGCCGCAGGCGGGGAACACCTCGCGCGCGCGCTCCTCTTCGTTCAGGTCGTCCTGGTCCATGTGGATGTTGTATCGCCGGCGCACGTCACGGCGCAGCGTGAAAACAAACACGTTTGCGACCGCAGATAAGCCCTCGAGGCCCTCCACCGCGCTCAGGAGTGTCGAGACGACAAGGCAGCCAAACAGCGGCCAGTGCATCTTGTTCGTCCGCTCGTGGTAGACCTTGTTGTACAGCTGTGACACGGCACAGGAGCTGCAGAAGGTCACATCGATACACGGCCTCCAGCCGTGCGCCATGCAGTCGAAGACGCCCGTCGTCCACGTGCTGCGCTGCGGCAGCACAGACACGTGCACATCCCCGCGGTGGGCAGCGCCCACTGCGGTGGTCTCTGTGCCCACGTAGTCCTTCACGGGGTCCTCGATGAGTGCAGCTTTCTGGTCCGTCATGATGGATGTGCTTGTGGTGTTCTGTTCGTTTTTGATTTCAACGTCTTTGAGTTGGAAAGAGACTTTCAGCGTTAATGATCTTTCGTTTAGAAAGGGCAAGAAGAAAGAGAGTAAAGAAAGAAATCATACTGGAAACGTACATAGCACGCTGCGGTGTCGCTTTCTTCGTTCGGCAATGTCTTTTTTTTTTTAGAGGGCATCACATGCGCGCAAGCCCTTGGCTACTAGCCCCTTTGGAGTCTGTTGTCTCATTATTATTTGTAGACAAAACTCTTAAATCCACAATCGCGAATTGTCACACTTCGTTATTCATGGTCCAGTATCAACACTGGAGTTTTTTTGATTTCTTCACCGCTAAATAGATTTGTGCATGTTGTGAGAGTAGTTTTTTTTTTAAAAAAAAAGAGTTCTTACAAAGAGAACGCTGCAAAATGGAGAGGTCAGCAAAGAGTTTACATAGGTTATGCATCCCTGTCCCTGTCCCGTGTATTCATACACCGCAATACATACACACGGTGCACGGGATGAGCCATTCCCTGTGTAAAAGAGAAAAAAAAGCAACAAAAGTAAGAAACGAAAGATACTCACGTCACATGAGCACGATCTAATAAAAGCATGCAGGTACACGTAACAAAAGACAACCCCAAGCCGCATACATAGAGAATTACGAAAGGCGGTCATGATTACTATGTGTGAGCGCTGCGCTTGTGTTCTCTTCCTCTTTGCCACGCTACACAATCTGCTGCACCTCTGGCTGCGCCGCCGCGGACAGCTCCCGCTGCTCGTCGCTGGACAGCATGATGTAGCCCGCGTAGTCGCCACGGACCGCCAGCTCGCGCTGCACCTGGCACAGCACGCAGGGGGCGCAGAAAAAGGAGAGGAAGATGTCGGAGACAAACTCGCCGCAGGCGGGGAACACCTCGCGCGCGCGCTCCTCTTCGTTCAGGTCGTCCTGGTCCATGTGGATGTTGTATCGCCGGCGCACGTCACGGCGCAGCGTGAAAACAAACACGTTAGTGACCGCAGAAAAACCCCCGAGGCCCTCCACCGAGTTCAGGAGACTCGAGACGACAAGGCAGCCAAACAGCGGCCAGTGCATCTTGTTCGTCCGCTCGTGGTAGACCTTGTTGTACAGCTGTGACACGGCACAGGAGCTGCAGAAGGTCACATCGATACACGGCCTCCAGCCGTGCGCCATGCAGTCGAAGACGCCCGTCGTCCACGTGCTGCGCTGCGGCAGCACAGACACGTGCACATCCCCGTGGAGGACAGCGCCCACTGCGGCGGTCTCTGTGCCCACGTAGTCCTTCACGGGGTCCTCGATGAGTGCAGCTTTCTGGTCCGTCATGATGGCTGTGTTCGTTGTAAATGAATTGTAAATGGTTGGATTGTTTTTGTTGGTGTTGGTGGTGGTGGTGCTTGTTTGTTTGTTTTCGTTACTCTTGTTGATGTGGAGAATACTCTATGCAATCAAAAAAAAAAGAAGAGAGAGACAGAGAAAGAGAGACAGAGACATGGAGAGAAAAGAGGTGCAGAGAGATATGCCTATTCTCAGATTTGCCGCATGGACGGAAGTGGCAATCCGAATCCTCATAGACTTGAAAAGAAGAAAGCAGAAAGATTCACAAAGCAACAGGGAACAACACCTACGCCTCTGAGGAACCGGCAGCACGCCCACACACCAACGGTCGAGCTACGACGCGAGCCATTCCGCTACATCGAAATCTGTCAAGGACAGCGTCGAGGGGGTCGTCGCCTCCCGGCGCATCCGCGGCGGCGGCGCGCTCTGGATGCTGGCGCCAAGGAGCGCGCTATCGTCGCCGGCCTCCGCCTCGCGCGGACGCCTCCGCCGCGGCTGCTGCATCCCTGCGAGTCGGTCGCACAGCCGCGCCTCCATGGCGGTGCGGCGTGCCTCCGCCTGCAGCCGGCCGACCGCCACCGCCCGCTGCTTCAGCGCGTGGACGAGCGCGGCCCAGTGCAGAGTCGCGCCGCACAGCGGGCAGTCGCAGGCCGACGCCGGCACGAGGCCGCGGCGCGCGCCGTCGTCGCCGCCGCCGCTGTCGTGCCACCACCACATCGCCAGGCACGTGGCGTGGCACCGCAGCGGGCAGCGCGGCGCCCCCGCGCAGCGGAGGGTGCGCAGCGACGCGAGCGGGAGGCCGCACAGTGTGCACGGCAGCAGCCCCGCGCGCGCCTGCGCCTCCTCGCGTGCCGCCTCCTGCAGATAGTCTGCCTGTGTGTAGCGGCTGTGGCGGCAGCGGCCGCCAGCGGCGCCCGCGGGCGGCAGCCGCAGCAGCGCACTCGTCGCGGGCGCCAAATAGCGCTCCTGGAAGGCCGCGTGCGTGAGCGTCTCGACGTGGAAGAGCGCGTCCTCCGCCAGCGGCGGCAGGCCCTCGCCGCCGGGCGCGCGCCGCTGGGCGTGCTGCAGCGCCGCGTCCGCCGCCGTGTCGAAGCGCGGCGCGTCGAAGAGGTGCAGTGTGAGTGGCAGGCGCGCGAAGAGCGCCGCGCGGCGCAGCAGGTGCAGCACCCCCACCGCGTAGGGCAGCCGCCGCAGGCCGTCCAGGGCGGCCGCCACGCCCTCGCGCAGCCGCACGGACTCCCGCGGGTGCTGCCAACACCACTCGAACTTGAGTGCCGTGCGGTCCTCGGTGAAGCCGGAGACGCAGCACAGGAGCAGCCACGGCCGCCCGCGCCGACTCGTGCGCCGCGCGCCGTGGACGAGCTCGCCGTTGTGCTGGCGTAGCCGGCGGAGCGGATCCACCGTGTAGCCGATGTAGTAGTCGCCCGCGCACTGGGGGTCCAGGCTCGTGAGAAGGTAGACGCAGTGAAAGCGTGTATCCATCTAGATGTGTGTGTGTGTGTGTGGTGGGTGGTGTCAATCTAATCGGAGTTCTAGCTCTTGCATCTAAGATAAAAGGATTTAAAAAAAACTGTAATAAAGGTGCAACGCGTCAATAGGGCCTACGCTAGCGTGGCATCTATAAAACTAAAAGAAGGAGCGAATGAGAAAAGGAGAAAGGAATGTATACATATATAGTATACAGAGCTAGACGGTGAGCAGTAAAAAAAAAAGTGCAAACTTGTGTATATATGGGTTGTTGTTGTTTTATTATTATTTTGTATTCAAAACTAGAAATCTTACACAATTTTGTTTTCTTTTTTTTTTCTTTCTCACTACTTGTCCAAGCACAAAAACAAAGAGAGTCTTTAAGAAAAAAAAAGTGGTAGAAAGGTAAAACTGTTCGCGCTACTCCATAATCATTTAATTCAATTACAATAACAACAGGAAATCGTTAAAAAAAAAAAAACTGTTCGCACCACGCTTCTTTTTTTCCTTCTTCTTTTAGGTGTGTGAGTCGGCATGTGCGTATGCTATGCCTACAACAGAGCATTTCGCACCGACTTGTGGACGAGCTCGAGCAGCTCGGAGTACCCCATCGAGTGGTCCGCCTTCTCCTCCTTCAGCTGCTTGAAGAAGCTCTCCTCGGCGACGCTGCCCTCGTGCACCACGACCAGCCGCCGCACGCCGTCGTCGCGCGTCGTGAGAGCGTACAGCAAATTGCGCAGCCGCTCGTCGAACTGGTCCTCCCCGGGCCCGCCCGCAAGCCCCACCGTCGTCGCGTCCGCGACGCCGAACAGAAAGATGGACACGTCCGGATCGACGCGAGAGCCAATCCACAGATACACGAGCCGCGCCTGCTCGTCGCAGAGCACGTAGACGCCCTGCTTCACGATGCTCTCGAGGATGAGCTGCTCGTGGGGCGGGAGGTAGTAGTTGTTGGTCGCCGGGTTGATCGTGCCCACGTGTGGCTTGTCCCGCAGGTGGTGCACCGCGTAGAGGGACGGGTAGAGATAGATGAGGAGCTTGTGGATGGGCATCGTGATGAGGTCGAAGATGTTCGACACGCGGTCGTCGATGCGCACCGTCGTGCCCTCCACCAGCGCGTCCGAGCGCAGCAGGCACAGCACGTAGAGCGCGAGGAGGCGCAAGCGCGTCGGCATGAGCAGCGTCGAGCTGCTGCCGCGCGTCTCCTCGGCGGCCGCGTAGCGGCGGTACGTGGTGAGCATCTTGATGAGCTGCTCCGTCAGCCGCTGGCGCGCGTGCTGCGGACCCTTGTTCACCGCCTCACCGATGGCGCTCTGCGCCAAGCCGAAGACGATCGCCTCGAGGTCCATGGACTCGAACATGGTGCTGTACTGGGGCGTCGTCCGCTGGCGGAAGCTGTGGACCCGCACCCGGCGGTGCCCCGTCCGCGTCGTATAGAGCAGCGCGGTCTGGAAGTACACGTAGCCCTTCTTGTCCAGGTTGCCCTCGTGCTCGAGGTCGACGAAGAAGGTGGAGGAGCCGGTGACGCTCGCGAGGTCCATGTCGAGGGAGTTCTGCGAGAGGAAGTGACCACGGTAGCGCTTCACGCGCAGCCCGGCGCTCGCCCGCACGCGGAGGATGCCGGCGTAGCCCGCCTCCTCCGTCATGAGCTGCAGCAGCTGCGCCTGCACCTTCGTGCTGTCGATCATCGGGTCGTACTTGGAGAAGTGAAAGACGCGGCCGTTCGTCACGTGCGAGAGCGCGGACAGCGTCACGAGCTCGCAGTACTCGCCGCAGAAGACAAAGAGGTCGAAGGCGATGCCCTGCTTGGCCGCGTCCGTCGCGAGGGCGCTCCAGAAGCCCTCCATCGGCCGCAGCAGCTCCTTCTCCTTCTCCGTCCCGTACAGCTTGTGCTGCTCGCGCGGCTTGAGGACGCCGACGCCGCGGGAGGGGAGGCCGTGCGTGCTGACAATCACACGACCGCCGCCCAGGCCGGAGAGCACGAGCGTCGCGACCTTCACCGCGGCGCCCACGACGCACTCGCTGCTGGGCTCCCTGGCGTCCGCGGCATAGGTGGGGACGCGGGCAAGGAAGGCCTCGATGTGCTCCATCTCGCTGCCCACCTCCAGCCAGCACATGGACATGAAGGGCAGCGGGGAGAAGGGGTCGTCCACGTCGGGCACGCACAGCTGCGGCACCTGTGGGTGGCGGAAGTTGTAGAAGTGCAGCTGGCTGCCGAACGTGATGAAGGACACGCGCGCCTGCGGTGTGCGCTCCGCCATGCGGCGCAGCGCCTCCGCGACGCCCTGCACGTAGTCGCTCAGGAAGAGCGTGCCCGCGGTGGTCGAGATGTCGATGAGAAACAGGTGGTGCAGCGGGCGCGTCGGCACCTTGTCGCCCTTCTCCGTCGTCACCTGGTACTCCGGGAAGGCGTCCACGTCGTACTCGACGCTCCCGCGGCACAGCTCCGGCCGCTCGAACTTGTCGAGCCGCTGGCCGCGCTCGTTGAGGTTCTGGAAGTAGCCCTGCTCCACCTCGTTGCGGATGCCGCACAGGTTACACGCCCACGTGCGGCCCATGTCGCAGAAGGTCGAGTGGCAGCTCAGGTAGCCGCGGCAGCGCAGGCAGCGGATCGGTGCGTGCGCCGAGATGAGCGGCACCTCCTCCTGCGCATGCAGCGGGCGGCAGAGCGGGGAGAGCACCGCGCCGAAGGGCAGCGCCGTCTCCTTTACAAGGGCGTGCTCGCTCGGTATCGTGTCCGAGGTGATGCGGAAGAACTTGGGGTTCGCGTTGCCGTTGTCAACGCCCACGAAGTCGGTCGTGGAGAGGGGTGCGTTGTTCGTGGTCGTGTCGTACTCGCGCGGCCCCTTCGTCATGGTCGCCTCGGTGAAGAGGACGGAGGGGGGGGAGGGGGTCAGCGTCAGCTTCACCGCGCGCCGGGGCGGCACGCGGGCGTACTGCTGCTGCTGCTCATGGCCGCCGCCACTCGCCGCCGCCTGCTGCGACGGCTGCGGCTGCGGCTGGGGTGCGTACGGCGGCGGGGCCGCGCTCGCGGGGGGGTGCGCCGGCGCCGGCGGAGAGAGCGAGCTCTGGTACGCGGGACCCGCCGCGTGGGGCAGAGGTGTGGGGGCCGCGCCGCTGCCGGCTGCATGGTAACTAGTGGAGGGCGCAGGCGCAGGCGCAGGGGCAGGGGGGTAGCTGCCGGTGCTGGCGTAGCTCGTCGTCGCTGCGGTGGCGTAGGAGGCGTACGGCGCGGCGGCCGCGCCGGGCGCCGCGCCGCCGCTGGGATAGGAGTAGCTCTGCTGCGGGTAGTAGCTACTCGCACTGTTGCTGTGGCTCGAGGCGGGCACGGCCGGGCTGGTCGCGCCGGGCGCACCGGCGGCGGAGGCCGACGGCTGCGACGGCGTCCGCTGGCTGCCGCCGTACGCGCCGTAGTAGGAGCCGCCGCCAGCGGAGGCAGGAGTTGGCTGCTGCGGCGGCTGCTGCGGCTGCGGCTGCGATGCGCTGCCAGCTGCTCCAGTGGCAGCAGCGCTACCGTAGTTGTATTTGTAGTTGTACGTGTACTGGGACATCACTAGCGTACAAGGTGAAGAAATGAATCTAAGGGACTTTTTGTAGAGAAAAGGGAGAGAGAGAACAAAAAAAATGGCACTGTGTATCGATCATTTCATCTATTATAACTGTTTTTTTTTTACAATCTCTTTTTCGTGGGATGTGTTCATTTCTTTTTTCATTGCAATGTGTTCGACTTTTTTGATGTTGTTTTTGTACATCACCCTACCTGAGGTGAGCATAAATATATAGTTGTATTTACATATCTAGTGCATCTCCATCCTTGCAGCATCATCGTTTCCCTCTCTCTCTCTTTTTTTGTCTCCTGCTCTTAGTTTCTATATTTCCGACTCGCGAGAGTCACCCCGCAGCAGCACCATCGTGTCCGTCGGGCTGCCGTTCACATACACACAGAAGGCGCTCTCATAACGCACGTTGGAGTGCGGGCGGAAGTGGATGGTGATGGTGCTGGTGCCGGGCTGTCCGCCCGCCGTCGCCGGCGGCAGCAGGCCGTCCTCGGCGGAGAGCCAGAACGCGCCGGGGGCGTCGCGCACGCAGAGCAGATCGTCGCCGGCCTCGTCCGGCAGCGTCGCCTGCAGCCGCAGCACCTCCTGTAGCCGCCGCATCCGCGTCAGCTGTGCCGCGTCGCCCTCCGTTGCGGCGCTCGTCGCGCCCAGGGTGGTGTGCGCGGCGAGGGCCGGCACGAGCTCGAACTGCACCACCTCCGGCGAGAGGTTGGAGAGCGTCAGCCGCTGCGCGTGGGCGGGCTGCGCGCGGCCGTCGTGCGATGTCTGCCCGGGGCGGAACCACACCACCTCCGGCTGGCAGCGCACCTCCGCCACGACGTACGTGGCGATGAGCGAGATGGTCTGCGTCACCGACGGCGACGCGACCGCGCGCGGCGTCGCGGTCGTCGGGCTCGGGCCCTTGGCGGTGCCGCCGTCCTCGTGGTGCTGCGACGGGTACTCGACGACGAGCGCGGCCTCGAGCCGGTGTGTCTGCTGCAGCAACGCGCCGTCCGTCATGCGCAGCAGCACGTCCATCGCGTCGCCGCAGCGGAGGGTGTAGAGCGCGCCCGGCTCGGCCGGCATCGCGGCGGTCTGCTGCTGCTGCGCGGCCGCCTGCTGCTCGAGCTGCCGGTGCAGCATGCGCCGCGCCTGCTGCTGCTCCTGCAGACTCTGCCACTGCAGCTGGCGCGTCGAGCGCCGGTCGACCCGCGCGACGTCGTCGAGGTCGTCCACGAGTGGGTCCTCCTCCACCTCCGCCGAGAGCAGCCGCGTCGAGACGAGCGCGAAGACGGGGTCCGTGCTGGTGAGCTGGAAGTGCAGCGCCGCGCGGTTGCGATTCGTGAGCCGCACCGTACGGCTGCACACCTGCTGGTGGCCCTGGTACGGCGGGAAGTACACACGCGCGGCGGACGGCTGCACCGCGAGCCGGGGCACGCCGCAGCACGCGCGCAGCCGCAGCTCGACCGGCAGGAAGTAGCGCCGGCTCTCCGCCACCGCCTCGGCGCGCCGGCGCGCGATGAAGGCGCCGAGCGCGCCGCGCTCCTCCTGCTCCGCGAGCAGCTCGTCGAGGGGGCGGACGGCCGTGCTGTCCGCGGCGACGGGGTGCAGCGCGGCCGCCTCGTCGTCCTCCGAGCTGCTCCGCGCAGCCTCGTCGCCGCCGCGGGCGGCGGCCGCCTCCCGCAGGCAGCCCGCCGCCCGCAGCCGCCGCTGCTCCGGCTCCGTCGCCTGGAGGAGGCGGCTGCGCACAAGGACGCGGCCAGGGCGGGTCCGCAGCGGCTGCTGAACACTGAGCGTCTGCAGCGGCCGCGACACGCTCTCCAGCACGGCCCTGGACGGCCCGGCAACCGTGGTGGAGAGGGCACGGGTGCTGGGGTAGCGCGCCGCGTGCGCCGTGTAAAACTCGTCCATGTAAAACGTGTCGTTGTACTCCGTCTCCGCCAGCTCGGCGAGGATGACCAGGCTGCCCTCCCACGTCGTCTCCTGCTCCCGCGTCGCCTGCAGCCGGTCGTCGTCGTCGTCACTGTCGTCCGCCTTGGGCGCCTCATCGCCTCTGAGCGCCGTCGCCGTGGCGGACGCCGCGCGGGTCGCCGCGAGGTCCACGCGCTCCACCAGCGCGGCGACCATCGCGGCCTCAGGCGTGTAGGTCACGGTAAGCTCCACGCTCGCCATGGCGCGCACCACGAAGGCGGCCGGCGTCACCTGCGCCTTGCCCCTCGCGGTGTCCTGCTGCTGCGCCGTGCTCAGGGGCGCGAGCGTGAGCGTCACCTGCGCCGCCTCCACCGCCTCGTCCACCGCCACGACAACGAAGGCGGAGGTGCCGAGGAAGATCTGGACCTGCACGGCCACGTCGCGCGGCACGCGGTTCACCAGCCGCAGCCGCCGGTGCGATGTCCCGAGGGGCGCGATGACGGACGGCATGATGAGCACCTGCAGCTCACCCTCCGTCGTCAGCCCGGAGGTCGTCGGGTCGAGCAGCAGCGGCTTTCCGCGCAGCTCGTACGTGACGGGGATGGTGACCTCCGGCAGCGCGCCGCAGCGGAAGCGCAGCGACTCCTCGTAGCGCCCGGGGAAGTTGGACGTGAGCGTCCACCGCAGCTGCTGCTCCGCGTAGGCGCCGAGCTGGCCGCAGGCGGGGGACAGGAACGTCGTCGCGCACCCGCGGCCGTCCACGAGGCGCTTCTGAGCGACGGCGAGCGCCTCGCGGCGGCGCCGCTCCTGCAGCTCCGTGCCGTCCTGCGCGGTCGCCCAGAAGGTGGGGCGGTCCGTCGTGATAGCGCCCACCGCGCTCTCGGCGGCGGCGGCGGCGCCGCGGTGGTGCCCGAGGGTCACCGCCGTCGTCTTAGAGGCCGTCTCCTGCAGCTTCTTGCGCTTGATCATCTCCAGCGCGGACTCGGTCACGGTGGGGAGGTCAATGTAGGTGGTGGCGCTCACCTCGTACGTGGAGACGCACCCGCTGCGGTTGGCCATGTCGAGTGCGAGGGGCTGCACCGCGATGGGGCTTGCCTCCGCGAGGACGGCGCGCACGACGACGGGGTCGTAGTGGCGCGCGGCCGGCGCGGCCGCCTTCATGGGCGACGCGGCGGGCGTCGGCGCCGTCAGCAGCAGCGGGTCCGGCGCGGCGGCGGTGCGCAGCGAGGCGACCGCGCCGGTCAGCTGCAGTCCGACGGTGAGCCGGTGCACGCACTCGCAGCGCACCTCCACCAGCAGCGTTTGTCCGACGCGGCCGTTGCGGAGGCCGATGAGCGTGCGCAGCGCGTCCGCGTCGCCGTCGTGCACCGCCGGGTTGTAGAAGAAGCGCGCGCGCAGCGGCACGGGGACGTGGCGCTGGCCGGCGTGGAGTGTATGCTGGTACGTGTAGTCAAGGTCGATGAAGCGCGAGGCGGCGGCGCCGGGCTCGATGGTGAAGGGCACGTCGAGCGCGGAGAGGTTCGTGAGGTGGAAACAGCCCTCCTGCCACTCGCCCTCCGGCACCTCCCGGAAGTTCACCTGCGCCTCGTCCACCATCATCATGGCGGACTGGATCATCGCGCGGGTTTCGATCGCGATGGTGGCACCGTCGCGCACCACAATCTCGAAGAATGTCTGCTCGTCCTCCACGGAGACGCCTTTGCGGTACACCGTCACCTCGACGGAGTCGCCCGGGCCGAGGCGGAACGAGGGCGGCAAAAACACAAACCGCGGCGGCTCGCGCATCATGGGGTCCTGCAGGTCGAACTCCACGGGGATGGGGTTGTCGTTCGTGACGGTGAAGGAGGCCTCCACCTCGCGGTTCATTTCCACAAGCCCAAAGTCGAGGTACTCCGTGCTGGTGTGCACGGAAGGGCCCGCGCCGGTCACGTCGATGAGCAGCGGCAGGCAGCCCAGCTCCGGGCTGGCGGCGCCGCCCGCCGCCGCGTCGCGCGCCACCATCTCCGGCACGTAGCAGTTGACGTGCGTGCTGAAGCTGCCGACCTGGTGCACCGTGAAGTACACCGTGACGCGCACCTCGCCGAAGGGCGGCACCACGCCGGTGCGGGGGACGCAGCGCACGGCGATGCCCTCGCGGTCAGGCAGCACGGTCAGCACCGTCGGCCACTCCGCCGCCGTCGGGTCCAGAATGAAGTGCAGCGGCCGCGGCGAGCGGTTCTGCAGCGTCACCCGGCGCGCGTTCTCGAAGCGGATGAGGCAGTCCACCGCCTCCTCCAGCCGCTGGGGAATGAGGACGAGCTGCGGCACCATGGGCAGCGCGTAGAGGAAGAGCCCGGTCACGAAGCTGTCGCACGCCTCCGCCGCGGTCAGCGGCCGGGCGCGGTGCTGGAAGATGAAGAAGGGGTCCGAGAACACGTCCGGCGTCTCGCCGTGCAGCAGCGCAGCCGACGGCACAAGCTTGCGGTCGCCGCTGTAGAAGTCCAGCACGTCCTCCGGCACGCCCTCCAGGTCGCCGGCCGCCAGCGCGTACAGCTGCGGCAGCCCCTTCAGGAAGAGGCACCACGAGAGGAGCAGCGGCTGCGCGTCCCCCGGCGTCACGAGGGCGGTGAAGGTCGTGACGGACTGCGGGGGCAGCGTCCCCGCCATCGGCTCCATCGCCGCGAGGGCCGCGTCGCCGCCGACCTCGCCGCGCCACGCGAAGGCGAAGGGCACGACGCTGTCATTGCACACCGCGACCGGCACGCGGCTGCGCACGCCGGGCGTGCACTGCTCCATCACGTAGCGCGGCGCGCCCTCGCTCTCCTCCAGCCGCCACTGCGGCCGCCCCGTGTCCTCCACCTCCACGCCACCGAGCTGCACGACCCGCACGTGCGGGATGACACCTTCTCCCTGCAGCGTGAAGGTGTGCTCCGCGAGCACGGCGCCGTCGTCCGTCTCGCGCACGACGACGGACAGGTGCGCCTCCCACGGGCCCTCATCCTTCGGCGAGAAGGAGATGGCGAGCGGCACCCGCTCTCCCTGCGCGATGGTCAGCGCCTCGTCGGGGCCCGGCGCGACCGCGAAGCACGGCGAGTCGCTCAGCAGGTTCACAATGGCGCGCGAGCCGAGGTTCTCCAGCTCGTACAGGATGCAGCTCGTCGCCAGCACAATCGTGTGCGGGAACACGAAGGCGTCCGCCGGCGGCGGCATGCCCTTCGCCGCGGGGACGTCGTCGGCGCCCTGCCCGGCGATGGGGCGCAGCACAAACGTCGGCGCGAGCGTCGCGCAGCGCACGGGGACCTCCAGGAAGGCCCACTGCGCGCCCTCCCCGTCGCGCGAGTTCAGCTCGCGCGACACGCCCATCCTCAGCACGTCCACCAGCTGCGGCGCCGACAGGTTCTGCGGCGAGAAGGACACGGTCACCTCGACGAAGCCGCCGCTGTTCAGCGGCGTCGCGGTGGCGACGGAGGCGCCGCCGCTGGACCCCGCCGCGGGGGCCACGCGGCTGCACGTGTAGCGCAGCCACGGGTGCGTCGAGGCCAGCACGCGCAGCCGCGTGCGGTAGGCGCGGCGGTTCGTGAAGCGCAGGACGGCCTCCGCCGTCTCGCCCGCGCACGCGCGCAGGTCCAGGTGGTCCCCCTGGAGCGAGCACACAATGCCATCCGTGCCGGTGGGTGCGGCCGCCGCCGCCGCCGCTGCCGTCGCGGCCTTGCCGGTCGCTGCTGCTTTGTGGGCCGTCGAGGAGGTCAGCGGGGGCTGCGAGCGGCCGCGCTTGGTCGTACCCGCCTTCCGGTGCGGCGCGCTCGCCGCGCCGCCGTTCGCGGGGCGGGGCGGCCCATTGCCCTCCCCCGTCTTCATCAGAGACGGGAGCGAGAGGGTGCTGCTCAGCTGCGCGCCTTGGAGCGCCGCCGCCGTGTGCATCCCGCTATAGGTCGCCGCCGCCGCCGCCGTCTCCGCGCGCGTCGCGTGCGGTGCGATGGACGGCAGCAGGGTGTGCGCCGGCGCGGCCGCCACACCCAGCAGCGTGGTCTCGCGCTGCTTTCTCTCCGCCGTCACCGCCGCCGCGCAGAAGTCGTCCGGCGGCAGGTCGATCCCCGGCCTGTGGGTTGCCAGGAGGTCCCGCATGAGGCCGTCGTCCTCCGCGGCGGCGGTGTGCGTGCTGGAGGGCGGCATCGTGTGCGTGCCCATCTCCACACAGTACGCGTACTCCTTCTCGAGCGCCTTGTTGTACTCCCCGGCGAAGGCGACCGCGTCGATGACGTATGTAGGCGCACGCGCGCCGAGGCGGATCTGCGGCGCCGCCTGCGAGATGGCCGCGGCGGCGGCGCCGCTCCTGTCCCCGCTCCGCTGCGGGAGCACCGGGGCTGGGGCGGAGCTCGGCCGCATCGCCACCTGCTCCGGCTCCCACACCGCGTCGCCGGCGTCGGCCGGGCGCGGGCGGTCCACGGCCAGCACATCCCCCATCGTGTAGTACTCCAGCTTGTGTGAGGTGAAGAAGTCCAGCTCCTTGCGCTCCCACTGCAGCACTGGCCGCGTGGACCGCTGCGCCTGCTCCAGCAGCTCCGCGTAGTGCTGCGCCATCTGCCGCCACGGCCGCCGCGCGCTCTTCTCCTGCAGCTGCAGTGTCCGCTCCTCGAGGATCTTCGCGCTCTTCGCGGCGAGGAAGGCGGCGTCGTCGCTCTGATGTCGCTTGCCCTTCGCGACGGGCGACTTGCGCTTGTCTGGCGACGTGAGGTCCGCGCCGTGGGCGGCGGACTGCAGCAGGTGCTCCGCGTCCACCATCGCCTGCGCCTTCGCGCGCTCCAGCTCGGCGTGGTAGCTCTCCTCCTCCCGCTGGTTCAGCACCTCCAGCTCCTGCAGCTCCTCCTCAAACATGGAAAGGGCGCGGGAGCCCCACGACTGCACTGGGCTGCGCGGCTCTCCGCTGGTGTCCATCTCTTCCGTGCGTGTTGGTTCCTTTTATGGGTATGTTGTTGTTGTTGTTGTTGTTGTTGTTGTTTTTGTATGGGCGCGTGTTCTCCCTGTGGATTTGTTGTTCACGCTTCTAATGAGTCCAGCTATTTACAGAGGAAAAGGGTGAACAAAAGAAAAGTAAACAGCGGGAAAGGGAAAGGGGAAAAAAAAACGATGACTTGGGTATGCTTCCCTTATTCTTTTTTTTTTCTGAAGGGAAGTAAACAATGTGAGATGCAAAACAGGAGGAAAGAAATGCGCTGTCACTGGAGCGTGTGAGAGAGGCGAAGAAGCAGCAATGTCATCTCATCCTCGTGGGGCATGTGCACATTCAACAGTGAATTTTTTTTTTCATGTATCGCTTGATATGCGATCAGAAAGAAGAGAGAAGAAAAAAAATCAAAGAGCCATAAGCTTCTTTATGTTTGTGCTGCACAAGAAAATAAAAACACTTTCACATGTTCATGGATCCCGAGCAGCGAACCACCACTGCCAGCTCCATAGACCCTCCCCAGACGCTACGCCGTCACCTCTGGTTTCGCCCTTCCTCTCCTCCTCGAACGTATCCTCTGCCGGTGCCCCGAAGTGGTCTTCGTGCAGGTCCAGCAGATCTGCGGCTGCCGCCTGGAACTCCGCCAGCGCCTGGTGCAGCTGGAGCAGCTTCCTTCGTTATGTTTTTTCCGCACTGGAGAGATGATCCTCGTCCTCTTCCTCCTCCTCTGTCTTTTCACGCGCCCAATCCAAACCCATCGTATCCGCATAACTGATTACGTCCTCAACTACGTCGTTCAACCAGTCCTCCACCCCTAGCGTGTCGCTAGTAGGGCACGGGCACACATCATCCCTTCCGCCAGGATAAGTGTAATCCAATTCACACACGATACGTTTCTTAAAGTCATGGAAGCCATCCGACGCATCCTCCGGACTGAGCTCTCTCGCCAACCGCCGCAGCACTTCCTCTGTAATTTCAGCGGGTTCTTTTGTCTTCTCTGTTTCTTCTTCGCCCGCTTCCTGTGCCGCCGCGGTCCCAGACTCCGCCAGCGCCTGCTGCGGCTGGTGCTGGGCGCTAGGCGATGCCTCCTCCGCACTGGAGAGACGCTCGCCGACACCTTTCCCCACCTGCTCCTCCGTCTCCGTGCGGCCGCAGTCCTTACGGGTCGTATCTGCCTCCATCCGAATACATGTCACCTGCTCGTCCAACGCGCTCTCCGCCGATGTGCAGTCCCGGTAAGGGCCTGTAATTCCTTTGATGTGTGTGTGTGCGTGTGTGTTCTCCCCACCGACTATTCCTTTTTTTTCCACGCTTCTAATGAGTTCACGTACGTACAGAGGAGAAGAGTGGAAAAAAAAAAGTAGACAGCGGGAAGGGTAAGACGAAAGAAAAAAAAGTGGCCTCAGCATGTTTCTCTTGTTCTTGTCTTTTTCTGAAGAGAAGTAAACAATGTGAGATGCAAGACGGGAGGAGAGAAATGCCTCGTGGGGCACGTGGACATTCAACAGTGCATGTTTTTTTTGTTTCATGTATCGCTTGATATACGATCAGAAAGAAGAGAGAAAAGAAGAAAAAGAACATAAGCTTCTTTATGTTTGTGCTGCACAAGAAAATAAAAACACTTTCACATGTTCATGGACCCCGAGCAGCGAACCACCACTGCCAGCTCCATAGACCCTCCCCAGACGCTACGCCGTCACCTCTAGTTTCGCCTTCCTCTCCTCCTCGAACGTATCCTCTGCCGGTGCCCCGAAGTGGTCTTCGTGCAGGTCCAGCAGATCTGCGGCTGCCGCCTGGAACTCCGCCAGCGCCTGGTGCAGCTGGCGCAGCTTCCTCCGTGACGCCTCTTCCGCACTGGAGAGATGATCTCCGTCCTCTTCCTCCTCTTCTGTCTTTTCACGCGCCCAATCCAAACCCATCATATCCGCCTCGTGGAGTACGTCTGCAACTAAGTCGTTCAACCAGTCCTCCACCCCTAGCGTGTCGCTAGTAGGGCACGGGCACACATCATCCATTCCGCCAGGATAAATGTCATCCAATTCCCACACGATACGTTTCTTGAAGTCATGGAAGCTGTCCGACTCATCCCCTGGCCTGAGCCTTTTCGCCAACCGCCGCAGCACTTTATTTGTAATTCTAACAGGTTCTTTTGTCTCCTCGGACTCTATTTCGGTCTCCTCCGTCTCCGCTTCTTCCGCCTCTTCTGCCGCCGCCGCCTCGCGAGAGAGGGGCAGCGCGAGGCCATGCTCCAGCTCGTCCCACTGGATGTACTTGAAGAGGGCGTCCATGTTCGTCTGCACGAGGCGCGCGACGTGGCGGTCGCAGAGGCGCTGTCGGTGATGCAGCGACGTGCCGTGCGCCGCCGCGGCAGGGGAAGGCGGCGCCACCATCGCGGCGGCGTGCCGCAGCAGCAGACGTGCCCACAGCAGCGCCGCGCTGGCGCGCTCGATGTGCTGCGTGTGCTGCGCGGACCGCAGCAGGACAGAGGTGAAGGGGGACTGCAGCAGCCGCTTCGGCTCCGGGGCGGCGGCCTTCCCCACCCCATCCCCTGCGCCGCCCACCCGGTTGTGGTGGTCGGCGGCGCGGCGCTGCGCCAGCGCCTCCGTGGCGCGCCGCGTCACGCAGGCGAAGGGGGTGGGGAGGCAGCGCGTGACGGTCGGGAAGGCCTCGAACGGCAGCAGTCGCACCCGCACGCGGCGCGGCCGGCGGCGGCCGATCAGTTGGTAGGGCTCCACCAGGATGGGGCGCGCAAGCGGCAGCGCGTCGAGGTACGCGTCCATGTCACCCTGCCCCCGGGGCGGGGCCGCTGCGGGAGGCGGCGCGCGGACCTGCGCCGCCTCCTCCAGCGCGAGCTGCGCCTGGCGGTGGAGCGACGCGGCCACGTGGTGCAGCAGATCGCCGAGGGCCTCCGCCGCGAGCCGCACGAGCAGCGAGGCGCAGAGCCAACGCACCTGCGGCGTGGCGCCAACCGCGTCGGCGGCCGGCAGCTCCGCAAAGAAGCCGGCCACGCGGCTGAGCAGCGCCTCCTCCCAGCCGAGTGTGAAGCGCAGAAAGCAGTACTTGGCCGCGTAGGGCTCCTCGGTGACCGGGTTGGGCAGGCGCGCCGGCAGGGCGTGCCAGCCGGCGAGCTCCACCGCGAGCCGCAGCAGGTCGAACCAGTCGAGGTAGTAGCCGCGCTGCAGGAGACCACTGCTGTGCTCCGGCAGCCGCGACCACACCTTTTCCACCAGCTGCGGCGCCGCGTCCTGCGCGTAGCGCGCGAGCGCCTCCGGCACCGCCGCCGGCGCCCCGTAGAGCGCGGCCAGGCCCACCCCCTCCGCGTCCAGCGCCGGCAGCGCGCGCACGACGGCGAGGCGGCGCAGCCCGCGCAGCACCTCCAGCCCCTCCACCGCCGTGTACTCATTGTAGTGCTCCCCCATCGCGATGGCCAGCGCGACCTCCAGCGCGGGGTCCTCCAGTTCGCCCGCGGCCACCGCCTTCAGCAGCAGCCGCGCCGACCGCGGCGGCAGGCCGACGACGCCGGCCGCGCTCAGGCGGTGGCGCAGCGTCACCACGTCGCTGACGGACGCCGCGAGGCGATTGTCCGCCTTCCAGCGCACCGTCAGCGCCGCCTCCAGCGGGCTCGACAGCAGCGGGCCGCGCACCGCATCCAGCAGCAGTGTCGGCACGCACTCCACCCCGTGGAAGTCGAGTCTGCTGCTGGGCGGCGGGGCGGCGGCCGCCGCCGCGCCCGCGCCGCCGGTCCGCAGGTACGGCCGGCGCGTGTGCACCCGCACGCCGTCCACCACGATGTAGTCCTCCGCCGCGCCGTCGGCCGCCTGCGACGGCGGCCGTGCCGCGTACGGGGCGCAGTGCGCCGTCGCCGCGTAGAGCGCCGGCGGCACCAGGTCCGTCGCGAGAAGCTGGTCCCCCCGGTCCCACGCGAAGCGCACCTCCAGCAGCCGGTCGACCACGTGGTCCATCGCGTCCTCGCCGAACTGCGGCGCGGCGGGCTCCAGCACGTCCGCTCGCTTGCCGCGCGTGCGCACGCCGCTCGCGGCCGCGCCCCACGGAGCCGCCTCCGCCGCCGCCGCCGGGTCCGTGCGCTGCCGCACGGCGGTGTAGGCGGAGAGCCGCCCCTGGCGGCCGCCGTCCCACCCCTGCCGCACGCGCGGCGCGAGGGGGAAGGTGCTGCGGAAGTAGTTGCGGAAGGGCGCGCGCGACTTCTTGAGGTCCTTACGCGAGGCGTGCTGCCGCGCCGCGATGCCGGCGTCGAGCTGTTGGTGGCTGGTGAGCGCGGGGGTCGCCCACGTCGGCCGAAACGACCGCGCGCCCCGGTGCCGAGCCAGCACTACACCAGCGCAGCGCATGGATCACGCCACACGAACACAAGAAAAGAAAAAGAAAAAGTGCGCTGCAATAAATAATAATAATAATAATAATAATAAAGAAGAGGGGAAAGAAGAGAAGGGAAGCGATTCTAAAGTGTATGTGACAAAACGGATCGGTTGGCCCGCTTCAATAGATGATATATCTTCATCTTTGATAGCTTGTCAATTCTGCAAGAGAGGGAATAGCTGCCACCACACACATGCACACACATGGATGTGGAAACCGTTTGTCACTGCTCCGATGCATCATCGCACTGCAGGACTAAGAAAGATCACCAAAAGTGTTGCAGCTCAAAAAAAAAGCGCGACATCCATCCGAGTGCAATCAAGAGTAGTTGCCTTTGTTCGTGATGCCGTACGCGGGGTGCGCATCCTTCCAGTCCGCCCAGGCGCTGTCCTTCTGGCGCTGCCGCTCCTCGACGCCCTCCCGGCCGAGCCGCGCGTCCTCCTCCGCCTGCTCCTGCTGCGCCGCCGCCGCCTCGGCCATCTGCCGCTGCACCTCCGCCGACTCCTTCGCCGCGAAGTCCTGCAGCGACATGGTGGGCGGGTTGCGGTCGACCATCAGCTCCTGCTGCACCTGCTGCCGGAAAAACTGCTGACTCGCGATGGCGCTCATCGCCTCGCTCGACAGACCCCCCGCCCGCGCGAGCGCATCAGCGTCCACCGGCTGCGGGTGCTGCGGCGTGCCGACGACCATGCCGCCGCCGGGCAGCACCGTGTAGGTCTGTCGCCCGAGCGACAGCTCCCCGCGCCGCACGGCGTCCAGCGTCTGCTGGTACTGCGCCGAGATGGTCGCGCGCTGCTCCGGCTGGATCGCGCGCAGCATGTCCAGCTCGCGTGCGGAGAGCTGCAGCTGGTGGCAGGCGTCATAGATAGACCACCGCAGCCGCGCGAGGGCGCGCTCGCGCAGCGCCTCCTCCTCCTCCCCGCCCGCCTCCTCCAGCCCCTCGCCGCTCGCCTCCAGCAGCTCGCGCATGCGGCGCCGCTTCGCGTGAAGGTACTGCACCCTCGCCTCCAGCTCCGCCCACGCGCTGCGCAGCTCGCGCGTCTGGCGCTGCAGCTCGATGCGCTGCGTGCGCTGCTCGGCGCGGTAGACGCTGTACCGCTCCACGGTCTCCTCCGTCACCAGCTCCATGTTCTCCATCCACTCGAAGAAAACCCTGAACCACGCGTGCGACCGCGCGAGCGCCTCCTGCCGCGGCAGCGCCGCCAGCGCGGCGCTGCTGGACAGCACGCTGTCCGTGTACGCGCGCAGCTCCGGCACCCCCGCGGCGCTGCCGCGGCCGCCCCCGCTCAGCAGCGCGCGCTCGCCGGCAAAGCGCTCCGCTGCGCCCCCGGCAACGGTGGCAGGATCGCTCCCTCCTTGCGGGCCCTGCAGTCGCTGGTAGAGGTCGCCGATGAGGTACGGCGTCCACACCATCTCCACGGCGGTGGTGCTGTAATCATCCAAGCTGTCGTTCGAGGAGAAGGCGCCGGCGGCGCCCACACGCTGCCAGAGCAGCTCGCACTCGGCGATGAGCTGGCACACGAGGCGAAGGAGGCCGCGGTCCGTGCTGGCCAGCGTGCTGTTCAGCACCTCCGCGTAGTACCGCTCCGTCAGCGCGCTGAAGTGGCCCTTGACGGTGGTGCCACTGCCGTCGTCCAGAGCGGTGGCCATCGCACACGAAGTGAAGAAAAGAGCAAAGGAGAAGTACTTCGCGCTGGTGGCTTTAAGGATGCCGTATGGATAGGCGTATAGAATGCTATGACGATCACTTTGATTGCTTGTGTATTGTGCGTGTTTGCCGTGTGTATTCAAAAGGAAGTGAAAGGGAAAGAGAGAGGAAGAGAAAGGAAAAAGAAAGAGCTTAACTGGAACACTAAGAATAACAATACAGAAATGCAGTTGTGACTTGTGTGAATACACGAAGAGCAACAACAATAATAATAAAGGAACAACAGGTATGTTTAATAGAATACTGTAAGTAAGATCAAGTAGCAAGATTTTTATTTTGCTGGTTGTTGGTTCGTCTGTTTACACACAGAAGCAGGCAGCGCAGCTAGGCTAGCCCGTATAGCGCGGCCCAGGACCCGCATCCTTCCGAAACGCCACCTGCACCGTGGGGTGGTCCAGTAGCACATCATGCCGAAACCGGCTGAACACCGTCTCCACCTTGCCGATTTTCTCACGCCTCTTCGTGTCCTGCGTCGCCTCCTCGTCCGCATCGGCGTCCAGGTCTTCCTGCGTGATGCCGGTGCCGGGCCGCGCCCGCTCGCGCGCCGCGGCCGCGCGCCCGCCGGGCCGCCCCTGCTCGTCAAAGTCGTCCGGCGAGAGGCTGCGCGTGCGCTCGGTGAAGCGGGCCGTCCACTCGTCCGCGAGCGCCTTCTGCCGGCACTGCAGCGCGCAGCGGCGGAGGGCGGAGCAGAGGACGATCTTGGACGCGGTGCGCGACGGGAGCGGCAGGTCCGAGTGGCGGTCGTTCAGCTCCTGCCAGAGCTCCTCGCCGCGCTCGAGGGCCTCCATCCGCTCCTCGTTGCGGCGGCTGCGGGCGAGGAGGAGGACGAGCCGGCTCTCCGTGTCGAGCGTGGTGATGCGCGGCGCCTTCTCCGCCATCTGCCTGCTGAGCCGCTGCCGCAGCCCGGGGATGTCCAGCTCCTGGTTGTGGTACAGCAGGTCCTTCGTCGTGTCCGTCAGCTGCTGCTTCATCTCGCTGGTGTATGTGGGGCGGGGGTTCTTGCTGTTGTAGATGCTGTGCTTGTAGTCCTGGCCGGACCTGCCGGTCTGCGGTATGGTGACGTCCAGGTCGTTGAACTTGAAGCGCTGCGGAGGGGTCGAGTGGAAGAGGCCGGCGCACAGAGCGGCAGTCGCGAGGCGGGTGCAGCGCATGGGGGTAGTCGGTGCTGCTAACGAGACAAAACCAAAAAAAAATAAGGGGATAAGGGATCTCACCACTTCAGCGCGTATGGTTGAGAGGTTTTGTAATATATATTTTTTTTGCTGTAGTGTTGGTTGTTGTTATAATTGTGCGCCGCAGTAAAGATGATAAGAAGACAAGGAATAGAGAAGAGTACATGGTGGTGGCTGATACAATTTTCGCTTGTTAGGTTATTGCAAGCATGCACATAATTGTAAAACGTCAAAGCTAAATGTATTTATGTTACCTTTATATGTTGTACGAGCTGACCATTAGCCGAATGGCTCCGTTAAACGTTTATAACAGCTGAACACTTATTATTAAGAACTCTCTCTTCCGAGTAAAGAAGAGAGTACTGTACACGTCCAACAACCTCCTTCCGCACCCCATAGCGGCAACAGCAGAAACAATCCCACGCCTTCCTCATCAACCACGTGTTGCTGCTGCTGCTGCTGCTGCTGCTGCCTTACATTTCAATATCACGGTCGTCCACCTCTGCCTCGTCGGACACCTGCAGCGTCTCGTCGACGAGACGACACAGATTCGTGACGTACTCCGGGTCGCGGATGTTCATGGGGCGGAACGTCACCAAGTTGTAGTCGTCCACGATGGAGCTGATCGTGCGTGACATGGCGCGGTAGCGCGGCGGCAGGCGTGAGAGGTCCATGAAGTCGAACTCGCACAAGCAGAAGTGCTCCAGTGCCTCGTGGCGGAACTCCTCCGAGAGCAGGTCGCACTTGGTGAGGACATTGATGAAGGGACACTCGAAGAACACCATGCTCGAGAGCGAGAAGAGGCAGCCGGAGATGAACTTGCCGCAGTCCGCCGTCGTCGCCAGCGCGTCCAGCAGATACAGCACCGTCACGTAGTACCCCTCGCGCTGCAGCAGCTTCACGAAGGCGGGCACGGCCGGCTGGTTCGAGAGCACCTCCACCTGCCCCGGCATGTCCACGACAAGGAAGTCCTCCGCGTAGTCGCCGAGCTGGTCCACGAGCCAGGGCTGGCCCGCCGTGACCAGGTACTCCATGCAGAAGACCAGTCCGCCGTTGGGGCCCAGCCCCTTCCCCTCCATGGCGTCCTCCAGTGAGATGAGGTCGCGCACGTCCAGGGACGGCTCGTACGGCAGCGTCTCCGCGGCCGGGTCCGCGTTGATGAGGTGCACCGCGCGGCCCTTCAGCGCGTAGTGCTCCGCCATCACGCCGCAGAGTGTGCTCTTGCCGGAGCCGGCGGGGCCCACCACAACAGCAGCGTACTTCCCCATCCCTACGTACAATAAACCCCTATAAGAATACCTATATTAAGGAAGAATAAAAAACGAAAAAGAAAAGAGGGAGAGAGAAAGATGCATCCGTCTGCGTACATCCGAGAAGAGCCTTGAACGTGTGCTCGGAGAGAAAGCAAACCACATTGCTCATACAACAAGAAAAAAAGGGAGGGCAATGTGGTGGTGTCAACAACAACTAAGAAAAAAAAAACCAGCATATGTACAACGTTGCGAGTTTGGATAGTAATATGCATGTAAGCAAAGGTCTCGCTAGTGCGGCCAGTTGACAAAAAAAAAGTGTACAATAAAAAAAGAAACGAAAAAGGAATGAGAATCTAAATCATCTCTTGGCACAAGAGTACAAGAAGTACAAAAAGCGCAAAATGCAAAAGAAAAAATGTACAGAGAACAGGTGCCGAAGAAAGAGAAACAACGACAAAGGAAAAAAAAACGTATATAGGCACATATGCATACAGCGTACAATTGAGAAGGGAAACGACACCAGTGGATAGTAGTGTATACCTCGATACAGATGAGGAAAGAGAGAGGGAGACGTGTCGCCGACGCCGCTCTACTCCATCACCCAGATATGCATCTTGCGCAGCTTTATGTACTCCATGCACGCGACCGCCTGCTGCTTCCGGCGGTCCATGTGGGGGACGGAGGGCCGCTCAAAGAGCTCGCAGAACACGGCGGCCGCGCGCTCGATCATGTCCGGCGTGATGCAGAAAAACTTCACGCACACCGGCACACGGTCCGTCGTCGAGTCGAAGTCACCCAGGTAGAAGGCCTCGCGGATGCGCCGTGCGTTGCCGGCGCCGATGTACGCGCCGAACAGCAGCTCCTGCAGCACGAAGGTCAGTTGGGACTCCGCCGCGCACGGGTCCAGCACGGCCGCGCCGCCGCCCCGCCGCGGCCGCACAGCCATGCTGCCGAGCCGGAACCGGTGCCGCAGCTCGTACTCCGCGCAGTACGCGTCGAAGTAGCGCTGCATCGCCGGGCCCATCTGGAAGAGCCCCACCGCGTTGCCGCCGGGACCCAGCTGCCGCTGTCGCGCGTCGAAGGTCCCGCCCGTCTCGACGAACACGTTCCCGTAGAGGGCGCAGGTTGCCAGCGGCCCCACGCGGTTGATGAGGTCGAGGATGAACTGGTGCCGCCGCTCGGCGGCGCCGTTCATGTCCAGCGTCGCGGGCCCCGCCGCCGCGCCGCCGCTCGCCCGCGCGCGGCTCGCCTCCAGCGGCGACGCCATGGGCGAGAGGGTGTACGCGGGCGGCCCCGCCCGCACGTGGCCCGGCTGGAAGCTGTAAAGGTCCGACATGAGGCCGCTGCCGCCGCCCGGCGCCACCAGGGACGACGACGAGCCAGTGGTTGTCGCGCTGCACGGGGTGCTGTCGTCCCCGAAGGTGACGCGCGCGACCGGCAGGTGCATCGGCGACGGGCTCAGGTTGAGGTCCGACACGCTCATCGGGTCGAAGTGGACGCTGCGGTTGCGGTGCGAGCTGCCGCGGTCCGCCTGTGCGTGGCGCGTGCCCGCGAAGGCAGAGTCCGGGGGCGACTGCGCCAGCTGGCTGCTGTACACAAACGTCCTCTCCTGTGTGGCCCCGCCGCGCCGCGCGGCCTCAGGGTTGGGATGGGCGCTGTGGCGGTGAGACGGCGGCGACGGCGCCTCCCGCGCGCGCGGCTGGCTGCGCCGGTTGACCTCAGAGTCCGTCATGGTGGTGAGGGTGTAGGGCAGCGGGTCGCTCGTCGTGCCACGCCGCAAGGGGCTCTCCGACGGCCGCGCGACGCTGTCGCCCATGTATGTGAGGGTGAACGCCGGCGCCTCCCCGTCGTGGCAGGACGGGTGGAAGATGTTGTGGCGCTGCTCCGGGGACTCCTCGCGGTCCGCCTTGAAATAGTGGCGATCGTACGCGTCCTTCGCCCGCTTCTGGCTGTGGTGCGGCGGCGGCGGCGGCGGCTGGGGGCGGCCCGGGTGGGCCTCCCGCACCGCCTTGGCCGGCGGCGCTGCGGGCGCTGCGGGCGCGCGTGTTGCCGCGTCGCGGCCCGCACCCTCCGCGTTGGGTGTTCGCTTCTTCTGCCAGAACTTGCACCGCTCTAGGAGACCGGGGCGAGCCGGCGGCGGCGTCGCGGGGGCGGGCGGCGGTGGGGGCGCTTGGGCGGTGATGGTGGCCGCCTTTCGCTCCGCGGAGGACGGCGCCGGTGGGCGGCGGGGGGCGGGCTTCGAGGCCGACCGGGTCGCCGCGTGGGCCGCGCGAACGTCGGGCACCGCGGGGTGCTGCAGTGTCGGCACGCACTGGCGGCTGTGGTCCTCATTGAACGCGTTTGTGCGGCCACTCGTCAGGTCCACCGTTGGCGGGGGCGCCTGCGGGGTCACGTCCATCGAGTAGTACACCATGTTGTACGTGTTACTGAGGCAGAAGTAGCCGTGCGTCGTGCCCGCGGGAGCCGGCGGCGGCGGCGCGCACAGCGTCTGCACCCGCGGTGGCGCCCGCACTTGTGGTGGCGATTGCACCTGTGGCTGCGTCTGCACCCGTGGTGGTGCCTGCGCTTGTGGGGGCGAGTACACTTGTGGTGGCGAATACACCTGTGACTGTGACTGAACTTGTGGGGGCGAGTACACTTGTGGTGGCGAATACACCTGTGACTGTGACTGAACTTGTGGTGGTGAGTACACTTGTGGCGGTGACTGCACTTGTGGTGGCGCCCTCACCTCTGGCTGCGGCTGCACTGGTGGGGGAGGCTGCGCCGGTGGGACCAAAGCACGCGGCTGATAGTACAGCTCGCCATCCTCGTCCTCCACGAGGCTAGAGCTCCATCCGCCGACGGGCGTGCAGGGCGGGGGCGACTGGGAGGGGTAGCGCCCGTAGGCTGGGTGGGCATACTTCCCGCCATCGAGGACGCCGCTGCTGGGGCCGGCCAACGTCGGTCCGACATTCTCCTTGTCATCCGAGTCGTCCTCGTAGTGGCCGTTGCTGGCCTGCTGCTGCTGCTGCTGCTGCTGCCTAAGTGTCCTCTTGTCATGGTAGTGCTCGCGCACCTCCATGTACTTGTCGCGGACCTTGTCGCCGAACTGCTTCAAATAGTCACCCATTTTCTATTAGTATTTGTGTGTGTGTGTGTGTGTGTGTGTGTGTGTGTGTGTGTGTGTGTGTGTGTGTGTGTGTGTGTGTGTGTGTGTGTT
>AUXH01000110.1:0-40192 GCA_000482145.1 Strigomonas culicis
GAGAGAGAGGGGGGGGGAGGGAAGCAGGGGAAGGTGGAAGGATGTTGAAAGGGGAAGAAAAAGCGTAACATAAGGAGTGGCGGACAAGAAAAGGTATGTTTGATACGATGGGAGCCCATACAGCCTTTTCAAGATGTACAATCAGTTAGTAGTAGTCATATTAAATATCATATTACCTGAGGTTTGTATGAGTGTGTGATTAAATGCAAAGCTGTTGTCGTCGTTTTTTTTTTTTTACTGTCATGTTTGCTGTCATGATTTGGCCCTTTTTTTTTTCCTGTTTCTTTTTTTTAATGTATTTGGCTTTTCGTTTAGCCTTGTACTTACATATGCTTCCGTGGATGTCACTAGTGGGGCAAGCACGTTGGCATTAAAAGGAAGAAAACAAAAAAAAAGGAAAAACAAACATACCAAACAAAAACAAAAGTAAAAAAGCGAATAAGAATACAACAACAAAAAAAAAAGGTATCAACGGAGCCTATATACATATAATTCTATCTCATGAAAGAACAAAGAAAACTAGCTACGGGAAATACAGAAAATGAAAAGAAAAGAGGACGAAAGAAAAAAAAAAGAGCCATGGTAGGCTGTTATTTATTGTTTTTTTTTTGTTGTTGTTGTTGTACATGAAGCGGGATTCGTATTACCTTTTCTTTCACCTCTTTTTTTTTTAACTCAGTGCCAACAGCATGTTGTCAGGCTCCTCGCCCTGGAATGTTATCTCCATCTCCACCGCGGACATGAGCCGTCCCTCCACCAGAATCGCGTCCTGCTGCCTCGCGTCCATGTGCGGCGCGCTCAAAAGGAGATGCTCCGCGTAGGCGGCCTCCGCCTCCTCCACCGTCACGGCGGTCGCCTCCCCCATCCACAGATAGCAGCGGTTCTGTGCGTCGAAGGCACCCCCCGGCACGCAGACCGCGTAGCACTGGTCGTCCTCTAGATCGGCGATGTCGGCCACGCCGTCGTCGGCGGCCGCGCTGAATGGGTACGGCAGCACAACGATGTCCGTCAGCGGCGGGTACGCGGCCTGTAGCGCCTGTGTGTGATTGCGGCACGGCGTCACCTCCGCATCCGCCCCCGCCGCCGGCGCCGCGGGCGTGCTCCGCATCGGCCGCGCCGTCATGGCGTGGCGGGGGGCGCCGGCGCCGGCGAGGCGCGGGGGCCGGGCCCCGCCGGGGCCCCACAGCGCGGCGGGGTGGCAGCTCACGATCTCCGGCACCGCCTGCGCGGCCTTGCCCTCCAGCGGGGGCGACCCCCCGGCGTGGGTGAGGCCGCGCGCCCGGCTCGTGCGGCCGCTGTACGCGCGGCTCGGCTTGGTGGAGGTAGCCGCGAAGAGCCGCGAGCGGCCGCCGGCGGTGGCGCTGTTCGGGTGGCCGCCGGTGCCGGCGCGCCGCTCCGCGCGGCCGGGGTCGGTCGCGCTGAAGGGCGGTCTGGGCGCCTCCTGCTGCGGGTCGCGGTGCAGGCGCGGCTTGCTGCCCGACGCCCGCGGCGCGGCGCGGCCGGAGGTTGCCTGCAGCCGCGGCGGGCCGGCCGCGGCGGCGGGCGGCGGATAGTGACTCTCGAGCCGCTCGATGCGTTTGAGGTTGTACAGCCGCGCGTGCTCGCGCGTGGCGGCGTCGCGCTCGTCGCGGTCCAGCTGCGCCAGGTGCTCCGCGTAGTGGAACCACAGCTCGCGGTGCGGGGTCAGCAGCACATCCCACTTCGCCACCGCCGGCGCGGTGGTGCAGTGCAGCAGCGTGGTGCCCTCCGCCGCGCCGCGTGGCGCGAGGTGCTCGCGGAGGACCCCCTCCAGCTCCTGCGCGGACGTGAGCACCGGGATGGGGGCCCCCGCCGGCACGAGGGGGGGGACAGGGGTAGTAGGGGATGGTCTCGCCCTTCCCGTTCACGCTCTCCTGGCGCGAGCGGCCCCGGTAGAAGGAGTGGTGGAGGAACGTAGACCACTCTTCCAGCGCCCGCGCGCGGACGACCGCGTCGACCTGGCTGCCGACGTAGAAGCACGAGCAGAGGCCGAGGGAGGTGCCGTGGTGCCGCGGCGACCCGGCCCCCGCGGTGCTGAACAGAAACCCGTAGCAGAGGCGGTCGTCGAGCACAACGGTGCCGCCGCCGGCGTCGGACCCGTCCAGACAGATCTTCTCCATGAAGGAGCGGTGGATCACGTCGTCCAGCTCCGTCATGACGCCGCCGCCGCTGAAGCTGCTGAAGCTGCAGCTCCCGCTGCAGCTGCTGGGATCGTTGCCATTCGTGTTCCTGTGGCTGCGGCGGAACGAGAAGGCGACGCGGAAGGAGAAGGGCTGCGCGAACATGGCGGAGTATGGTGTGTAGGCGTACCCCCGGTTCGCGTAGGTCTCGATAAAGTTCGCGCCGTTCGTGTACGTCCCACTGTTGCTGATGGCCAGCGCAATCGCGTCGGAGATGGCGGCGGTGGAGGTGCCGGGGCTGCCGTCCACCGCGCGGCGCAGCTCCTGGTTGTTCCGTCCCGCGAGCTGGCTCTCCCACAGCAGCAGGTTCACGTGGAACCCCGCGTTCGGGCTCGCGATGCTGCGCCGCTGCCGCACGAGGCTGTAGGCCGCGTCGTAGCACAGCCCGCACTTCCACATGATGTACGCGATGACGAGCGAGACGGAACGCGAGACGCCCTGGTGGCAGTGAATGAACACCCTCCCGTACAGCGGTGTCTCCGCCTCCTCCGCGCGCGCGCTACAGGGGCCCGACCACGGTGCCGTGCGGTGGAACACCTCGCGCTCGATGAACGCGATGACCTGCGGAAAGAGCATGAAGATGGGCTCCTCCGGCGCATCCTGCACATTGAGGTCCACGTAGTAGAAGAGGTCGCGGTACGCGTCCGGGATGTCGCACGCGACCGTGTTGACGATCGCCGTGATGCCCTTCTTCAGGAGCTGCGTCTTGTCCCGCGCGGCCTCCTCGCCGCCGACGAAGAGGTACGGCAGCACCTCCGTCACCTCCGGCGCCGCGAGGCGCAGCCGCTGCGCGCGGTCCTCACTCAGCCGCAGCTCGTCGTCCTCGAGTAGGTAGTACGGCGCCGGCGTCGCGCTCGCCGCGCCGCCGGCGGACGGCAGCTGCAGCACAGACGTGTTGCTGCTGCGGTTGCCGCCACTCGTCGCGGTGGCGATGGAGGGCCGCTTGCCATGTGAGAGGTGCGGCGACGCGGCGCCCTTCGTGCCGCTGCCGGACATCAGCTGCGGGATGCGGAAGCCGCTCGGCGCCGTCGCCGGGCCGGCGCTGTGCGGGGCGGTGGGCAGCGCACTCGGCACCGGGCTGTTCTGTCGCGAGCTGAGCGAAAAGGCAGGCAGCACCGACGACGTCCGGTTCACGCTGTTGAATGTGCTGAGGAGGTTATCGCGCTCGGAGGGGGAGGGGATGGGCGAGCGGTGATCGCTCTCCGCGCGCGCGCGGGGCAGCTCGAGCGCCGGCGGCCCCTGCTGCCCCAGCGCGCCCCACGCATGGCCGGGGCCGGCGGCGCTGGGGCCGTCCACGCTCGGCGGTGTGCTGCAGCGCGAGCAGCGGCCGCCGGACGACGACAGCGTCGACGGGTTCACATGGCCATGGTGGTTCGTGCTGCGGTTGGGCAGCAGCAGCGGCGCCGTCGCGGACGACACGTACTTGCACCCGGCGCTCGGCGCGCCGCGCGCGGAGCTGCCCGTGGAGAAGAGCCGCGGCGACGGCCAGCCGGTCGACGGCAGCAGGTGGAGGTAGCGCAGCAGCGCGTTGCCGCCGCAGAGGTCCTGTAGCCGCCGCACCACCTCCTCCCGCGGGCTGAGGCCCTCCCACGGCGCGCCCCCCGCGTGGCTGGCGGGGCCGCCATCCCCCGCCGCGGTGAAGTGGCACACCAGCTCGCCCACCGCGGCCGGGCGCACCACCGCCTCCAGCGCGCTGCTGAGCTCCGCGTCGCTCGGCCGCGGCGCGGCACGGCTGTCGCCGTTCGGCTGCTCGCCGCTGCCACCGGCCGTCGCGGCGGCGTGGCGGCGGTTCGTCACGGAGTCGAATGGGGCCGGCGCCGCGCCCTTGGCGCCCAGCGCCGGCGACGACAGCGGCGAGAGCGCGCCCGGCGGCGCCGCCAGCCGCACCGCCGCGCGCACGTGGCAGTTAAAGAAGAGCCGCTTCGGCACCTCCGTCGCGCTCTGTAGGGTCCGCTCGAGCTGCAGTGCGTGCAGCACCGCGGTGGCGGAGACGAGCGGGTGCGCGCGCCGGCCGGTCAGTAGGTGCAGACTGAAGCGGAAGTCGCGGTGCCGCACGCCGTTCGATACAGCGGTGGCGCCCTCCGCCGCGGCCGCCGCCTGCGGCACCAGCGGCGATGACGCGCTGCTCGAGGAGAAGCCGAAGGAGCTGCTGTACGCGGAGCTGCCGCGGCCGCTGTGCAGCGCGGCGTTGTAGTAGTGCGCGCTGCGCGGCGTCGGCCGGCTGAGGTCCCCGGCGAAGCCCGACGCAAGGCCGCGGGGTGTGAAGACCTGCGGCATCTGCGCCGTCCACGCCGGGAGTGCATCCTCGCTCTTGAAGCTGAACGCGCTGCTGCTGCCGCTGGTGGCGGCCGTCTTTGCGGCGGCCGGGTCGCGCGAGCGGTGCAGCAGCAACACAATGTAGACATCCGTGTCGCGGAGGAAGACCTGGCGGTCATGGAGCGCAACCGGCGCGCTGCTCACGGCGAGGCCCGGCGCGCCGGCGGCGGTGGTCGGCGTGGCGGCGCCGGCGTGCGACCGCTGCGACGTCCGGCGGCTGCTGCGGAGCTCCGGTGCCTCCCCACCCACATCCTCCTCGACGTCGGCGGGCGGCGCGCGGCCCTCGTCCTGGAAAAAGCGGAATGCCTTGACGTTGTAGTCGACCCCATCGAAGCGGTGCAGCTCGGCGGCGCTCAGGATGTCCTCCAGCGGCGCGACGGCCTTGCGGTGAGCCGAGGACTCCGCGCGCTGGCCGCGCCGCGTGTGGTCGCTGGCCTTGGTGCGCTCCGCCGAATGGGCGTCGCGGCGATGGCTATAGAGGATGGCATGAATGTCGTCCTCTGAAAACACAACAGAGTCGGTGCACACGGTGTTACCCATTGTTAACGGGTTTTTTTCTTTATTTATATATATATGTGTGTGTGTGCGTAAGTATGTGTTAAATTACAATAGCTTTTTTTTTCAAAAAAATAAAAAAAAGGTAGATACCCTACAGTCTCAACTTGTGTTGTTGTTGTTGTTTTTGGTTTATCCTTTTTATTGTTGTTGTTTTCGTTATTTTTCTTTTCTTTTCTGTAGACGTCAAGAAGTGAGGGCTTCGCCTTCACTCACAAAATCCAACAAACAGGTATCCGACTTCCAATAAACACACACACAAAGACAAAAAAAAGCGCGCGAACACAGTCAATTGAAAAAGAAAGCACGAGAAGAATGATGTAACGAAACAAATGAAAGAAAAAAACTCAATTAAAAATGAAATACAGGTGTAGAACTGCAATTAAATGGATAATGAAATGAGATGGAGGATAATGGTATGGGACAACTAAATTTATACACTAATTAACTCCGTTCTTTTTTTCTTTATTTTTTTGCTTTTTTTTTTCCTTTGGGTTATATATTATTTTTGGCAGTATGTTTTTTGTTGGTGGTATTATTGGCGTTGCCTACAATGCCTTTTTCTTCCTTTTTTTTTTACTGTTGCCCACTGTTATAGTTTCGACTCTTGTTTATTTTCAGATTGTACTTGTAATATCGGGAAAGAATGTACGCACTCTCCTATGGTTGCTAATTAAGTTCTATAATTATGTGTATGTGTTTATATAGAGAACGAGATTTTCACCACTTTGAACCTAAAAAAAAAGACAAAAAAGAGACAGATCGAAAAAAAAGGAAAAAAGAAACACACGTTAGGCTAACAATTAGTTCGTGAGCTTTTTTTTTTCTTTTGTCAGCTACAAGAAAAAAAAAACGAACTTTAGCTAAGAATAAGAAAAGGAAAGGGAGAGAAAATGCAGAAAAAAAAAAGCTAGTATTAAAATCCCAATAAAAGCATCTGGCAAAGTTGGAAGAAACAAGAAAAAAGTAAAACAATTCTGTACATCAGAATTCTATTTTGATTTTGGTTTGAGTTTGTGTGAATTTGCTCTTCTTTATTGAGCGTATATGTACAACGGTAAAGGAAAAGAAGTAAAACAAAAACAAAGAATCATACATAGGTGTATCGTACATAGTGTGATGATTCGCCAGTTCGTGAAAAAACAAAAGCTAAACATGTATTTTTTTTGTCCCAAAACTCGAAAGGACGCTTGCTGGATGATGGCCCTCATTGAGTATCCACGTCTCCACCACACGTTTGTGTGTCCCACATCCTTTCCTTTCTTTTTCTGCTTTCCATCGTTTTTCTCTATAGTGGTACAGCAAACGACAGTCACATCTATACATATATGTATATATATATGAGATCAGAGAAAGAGAAATAAAAAACTGGAGAGGTCTCCGTGGTCACTCCACGCCTCCCGCGGCGGAGCCGAAGGACACCGATCCCTGTGCGGGTGCCACCTTCGGCACGGCGGCAGGGTCGGTGGGCGACCCCTCCTCCCCGCCGGAGGGACCGGCCGCAGCAGCAGCAGCAGCCGCAGCAGCAGCCGCCTGCTGCGACGGCGTCGCTGGCTGGAACAGCGTCACGTAGTTGAGCGGGAACAGCCCGCGGCGCTGGCCGGCCATGCCGCGCAGCCACCCCTCCTCCTCCCCGCGCCCCGTCGCGATAAGGATCTCCTGCGGCTCGAAGCTCAGCTCGTCGTCCGCGCGCGCCGTGTAGCTGTACAGCGCGTAGTACAGCGTGCCCTCCACGCGGCCGTCCGCGCGCTGCGCGCCCGCGGCCGGCGCGGGCTCGCCCGCCGGCGGCGACCCCGCGGCAGCCGCGCGCTTCTGCCTCGCGGTGAGCTTGGCAGCTGGCGGCGCCGGCGGGCCGGTCGCCGCCTGCTCGTTCAGCATCGCCTGGATGCGCTGCGCGAAGCCGGACTGCGGCGGGCGCGGCGGCAGCGGCCCCGGCGCCTCCAGCGCGGTGGGGCTCGGCGCGGCCGGCGCCGGCGCGCTGGGCACCGCCGCGTCCCGCCCCGCACTCGCGAGGAATGGCTTCTCCTTCGCCGCAAGGTGGTCGAGGTACGTCTCTGTGAACTCACTGAAGTCGTCCAGCGTGCTGAAGTTCACATTCGCGGTGAGGTCCTTCGAGAAGTCGACGCCGCCGGCCGGCGCGGTGGCGCCGGCCTGGCCGACCCGCCGGTTCTTCCTCCGCAGCTGCTTGCGCATGTCGTTGTAGCTGCACGTCGTCTGCCGCTCACGCAGTGCCGCGAGGGCCGCGACCTCCTGCTGCTGCTGCGCGTCGAACTCCCTGCGGCTGAACGTGTCCAGCCGCTGTGCCAGCTCGTCGCGCGTGGCCGCCGCGGCCGCCGCCCGGCCGCCGCCGTGTGTCGTGTCCGCCGCCTGGTGCTGCCGCACGAGGTTGTTCGTCGTCTGCAGCTGCAGCAACTCCTCCTTGTACTGGTTCATGGTGCTCCACCGCGTGAGGATCATCTTCTCCACGATGTCCCGCGGGTCGGCGAGCAGCACGGAGCCGCCGCCGTCTGTTGTGGCGGCCGCCGCCGCGCCGCCCTGCTGCTGCTGCAGCAGATGCAGCTGCAGTGACTTGCGGGCGGGCTCCACCTGCCGCGTCGCCTTCTCCAGCTTCACCTGCAGCCGGTTCACCTCATCCTCGACCTCGCGCTTCTGTACGAGTAGGGTGTCGCGCCGCTCCGCGTACTGCTTCGCCGTCGGGTCCATGAGGTCCATGCGCAGCTCCTGCCGCATCTTGTTCTCCTCCATCTCGCGCTCCATCATCTCGCGCTTCTTTTGCTTTCGGTAGAGGTAGCGGTGGCTGGCCACGTAGTAGTCCGTGTACGTCTCGTAGTGCTGCTGCCGCACGAGCCGCAGGATGTCCGCGAGCTGCCGCCGCTGCTGGTCGTACTTCTGCGTGATGCTGTCGCAGTTGTCCAGCACAAAGTCGTTCAGCTGCTGCGCGACCTCGAGCGTCTGCTGCGTGCGCTGCATGTGCTGCCGCAGCAGCTCCTCGTGGGCGGCCGCCGCGGCGGTGAAGGCCGCGTGGCCGTCCCGCCGACTGGCCTCGTGCGCCTCCACCTCCAGCCGCGCCTCGATCTCGCGACGCCGCGCGTGTGACAGCTGCTGCAGCTCCGACTCGCACGTCTGGAACTCCTTCAGCAGCCCAAACACCTTGTTCCACACGGACTGCTGCTTCTCCTTGTTCTGCTGCAGGAAGAGGTCCGACACGCGGCGGCTCTGGTCGAAGCGGCCGCGCTGCGCAGTGTCGTCGCTGCGGTAGTGCAGCACCTGCTCCGCGAGCTTCCCGAGGTCCTCCTCACACGCGCGAATGAGCTTCTCCTTGCCCTCCACGACCGCGGACACGTCGCGGGTGGCCATGCGGAAGATGCCCCAGCGCCGCGTGCGGTCGCTGCTCTTGTACTGCGCGGTGCAGCGCATGAGAAAGGGGTACTGCTCTTGGATAAGTGCGAGCATCAGCTCGTACAGGTCGAGCTGCCGCCGGTAGATCTCCTCCGCGAGTGCCATCTCGCCATTCGCGATGCTCACCTCGGACAACTTCTCGCACTTCACCACCTCCGGCTGGAAGTTCTGCAGCTGGTTCTGGAAGTTCGTGAACTCGGACAAGATCGCGTGGATGTCCGTCTCCTCCCGCATCTTGGTGTCCAGCGCGTTGCGGATGAACACAAAGTCGTTCTTCTCAAAGTGAACGAAGCGCAGCTGCTCCATGCAGCGCTCGATGAACAGCCGCTGCTTGGGCGTCAGGAAGGAGTGACTCTTTGTCTTTTCCAGCGTGCTGATGAGCTGGATGAGGTCCGGCAGGGAGCTGTACGGGCCTGCCGCCGCCGCCGCCGCCCCATCGCCCGCGGCGGCGCCCTTGCGACCCGCAGCGCCATCGCCGGCCGCCGCGTCGTCCCCGGCAGCGGTCGTTGTCACCTCTTCTTGGCGGCCGCCGCCGGCGCGGCCATTCGCGGTCGTCGGGCTCGCCTCCTTCTCCCTGCCGGCCGCGTCCGCCGCATCCGCCTCGTCCGGCGCCGCGTCGCCGACGACGAAGTGGGCGAGGTCGTGTAGCCGCTCCTCCGTGAGGTGGAGGTTGCAGTGCTCAATGATCGTCTTGCTGTTCCAAAAAGCGCTCTTGTCGGGGTCCTCGTGGCTCGCCGTGCCGTCGTTGGTCGTCGTCATGGTGGCATTGTTGTTCGTGGTGGTGTTGTTGTTGTTGTTCTGCTGCAGCTCCTGCAGCAGGTTCTCGCACTTTTCGAACTGCACGTCGAGGGACGAGATGGTCTGGTCTAAAAAGTTTTGGAAATACTGCACAAAGATGGAGTTGTTGCCTTGGATGATGGACTCCAGCCGCTCCTCCTCCTCCAGGTAGTAGAGCTTGTTGCGCTCGAAAAAAGTGTTGTTATCATTCCCCGCTAATGCCGTCATCGTCTCGGTCCGTTCCTTTTTTTCTTCTGGTCGTGAGAGGGGAAAGAAAAAGAGAAAAGAATAATTTCACTCCTTAACTAACTTATTTATAGAAACCCCTTTTTTGTTTGCTTGCGTGTTTTAATCTATAGATGTTTCTTTATGTGATTTGCATGCGAAATACAAAGAAGAAGAAAGGGAAAGAGGGAGAGAAAGAGTATGAACAAAAAAGGTTCATAACTGAATGCAAAGGCTAAAGAAAAAAGAATAGTAATACACAGATGTATAGTGTACAATACAAATACAGACGAAATATAGACGGATACTGCTGTTTTTTTTTTTTGTTTGTTTATTTGTTTGTTTATTTGAATTTTGAACAAATATAGAGTAGTATTCATTGAAATAATAAAAGAAAAAAGTTAGGAAGAATGTATTTATATGAACTGAAAAAAAAAAAACAGAAAAAAAAGGAAAAAAAAGAGAAGTTATTATTCAAAAGGGGAAAAAAATATCATGTCGAAAACTAAAAAGAAAAGAAGCAAAAACACATATTACAAGAAAAAAAAGGAATAAAAAGCTAAGGAAAAAAAAGATTTGCATACGATGTCGAACTCACAAAATTTGTCTTTTTTTTTTACGTTATGTATTTGTTTTTTTATTACTATTGGGGTCTGTTTCCAAATACATTAGTGTCTGTTAATATTCTGGAGTAATATATATATATATATATATATATATATACACGTATGTGTATTTATTGCCTTTCTTGTACATAGGCTTACTACATTTCTTTTTTTGCACCAGACATTAATAAACACTAAATGGAGGATATATGTTAGTCGAAAAGGAGTAAATTAGCATAGAGAAAGTGAGAGAAAGAGAGACAACACCACTGGACATCTTATGTTTTTCCGCACAATAATATAAGTTATTATTATTGTCTTTTTGATGTGGTAGTAGTATTCTCATTATTTATACGTATTAGTATGTAGCTGTTTGGTGTCCGTAGTAGCTCATATGTTTCTCCCTCTTCTTTTTTACTGTTCTCTTGGTCACTTCCACATATACTTTTCGATACAGCATTACTTTTAAACTGAGAAACAAAAGAAATGAAGGGTAGCTATACAATATTCGTAAACAAAAAAAAAGGACTATCATTACTATACAATGCACAGATAACAAAAAAAAAGAACTCGTAAAAGAACAATTGAACAAAAAAAAAACGTCAGAATTCAATATTTTGAAAGTTCCTCTCTCGCATCACCTCATCTACGTCCCGTCTGCTGTGTCGGATACACATAACTGTATCACTACTGTTATTATTATTGATAACAATGTTAGGACACAAGGGGCTGTTGCAGTTACTCATCGAATGGTTCGCCGGTAAACTCCGTGTTTGCTCCGCGGAGGCGGATCCCACGTCCAAGAGGAAAGACGGTGTGTGCGCCAGCACCGACAGCAATGGACCGCGGTGATGTCCGTACGCACTGTAGCTCGACCGACCGGCCGCCTTATTGACGCCCCGGCCGCTCAGATAGCCGGTGTAACACGCCTGTTGCGGGGCGTGGCGCTGCGCGTTCAGTAGCTGGCTGCTGCTGCGGCTGCACAGGCCGGCGCTGTCGGGCAGGATGCCACCGCCACAGCTGCTGTTGCTACTGCCGGTCGGCCGGGCGTGCGGCGGCGTCGTGGCCGCGCGGTCCTGCAGCAGCTGTGTCGTGCTAAACCGGTTGCCGTAGTAGCACCGCAGCTTGCGGAGCTGCTGCTTCAGCAGCGCCTCTTCGTTGTGCATGAACGCGATGCGCTTCGACAGGCGGCGCATGCGCTGTAGCACGTCTGTCATCTTTGACTCGCTCGCGCGGTCCAGGTGCAGCAGGCCCTCGCCCTCCGCCGGGTCCGCGTGGCGGGGCCGGGGGGTGGGGCTGTCGTCGCGGCAGCGGCTGTTCGACCGGAGATCGCTCGAGCACAGGCTGTGCATGCTGCCGTCGCCGCGCGCCGGGCGCGGCGCCGCGAGGCTCACCGGGCTGAGGCCCGGCGCGGGAGGCGGCACCGGGGTGGGCGGCGGCCGGTCGTCGAACTTCGTCAGCTGCAGACAGCCCAGCGCGAAGCCGCGCGTCGGGGCGTCGCTGCACGACGGCCGCCGCGCGGCCGCCGCGTCCAGCGCGCCGACTACGTTGAAGAGCACGTCCCCGTCCTCCTCCCCCTCCTCGCCCGGGGGGAGCAGCGCGAGCCGCTGCGGCGCCGGGCAGAGCGGCGCGTGCGCATCGAGCGGCGCGGCCACCTGCGGCTTCTCCGCGGACGGGAGCGGCGGCGGCGGGCGGTGCACCCGCGGCTCGACGGTCGTCTGGATGCTCGGCGCGCGCGCCCCGCCCTCCGTGGACCCCGACGTGGGCAGCGGCGGCGCCTCGGAAACCATCGGCGACGGACACCGCGTGGGGGAGCTCCACGGGCTGTTCGCGCTGCTGTCGCTCGCGTGCGCGGCCTCCGGGTCCGTGACGGACGCGTGGGTCGACGCGCGGTCACTCGCTGGTGGCGCGAGCGGCGCGTCTTGGATGGAGCCCCCGCCGCCACCCGTGAGGGCAGGCATGGGGATGGGTGAGACCCGCGGCGACGCCTCGTCGTCCTCCGAGGGGAGGGCCGCCGCGTGGCTGCCTGCGGCGCCCACCGCCGCCCCCAACGATGGGGGTGGCGGCGCCTCCACCAGGTCCGCGAGCGCGGCCGCCGTACTGCACTTGCGGGCTAGCACCGCGTCGCTCATGCTGCTGTCGGGTCCATCCGTGCTGCCCCGCAGGCTGTCGTCGGCGTCGGCCGCCGGCCGCCGCCCGCGGCTGCTGCCGCGCCGCTCGCCCTCTGCGTGGGAGAGCACGCTGAGGCTCTCCTCCGACGTAAGCAGGTGCATGAGTCGCTCGTTCTTGAGCTTCTCGAGGCACAGCGCGCTCTGCAGGCAGCGCACCCGCTGCTGCAACCGCTCCACGACGCCGACCGCCGGACAGCAGCAGCTGCTATGCGGTGTCTGTGGCGAGGAGGCCGAGAAGTCGTGCTGCTGCAGCGCGTGGTGGCGCTCCTCCTTCTGAAACGCCACGCAGCGCATCAGCAGCCGCACCAGGAGGTCCTCGCAGCGCGCCTCCGGCGGCACCGTGCTGCTGGTCGTCGGGACGGGCGTCGACTGCGCGGTTGCCGCCTTGCTGACGCGCGCCTTCACACCCGCGCGATGCCGCGCGCTATGGCTGGTCAGACGGCTCTGGCTCGTCCGGTGTGGACCGGCCGCAGGCGCGGCGGTTCGTGCCGCGCACACCGGCGCACACGCCTTGGGGCCAGCACGGCGCGGCGCATCCAGCACCGCCGCGTCGGCGTCGCCGCCCGACCGCGGCTCGCCGGTGCTCCCCCGGCGATCGGTTAGACTGGAGGATGTGGAGAGCGAGGCGGCGGATGGGGTTGCCGCGCCGCCTCCGAGGGCGGCGTACACCCGCTGCTGGAGCGACGCGAGCTGATAGCGCGCGGCCGCCGCATCGACCTCCCGCAGCAGCGCCGCCACGTGGCGGCCGTGAGCCTCGCTGCGGCGGACGCTGCAGCAGCACGACGCCGCGCTCTCGCGCGCGGAGGAGAGGGAGGACGAGCCGCAGGCGGAGATGGTGAGGACGGCGGCCGGCGCCAGCGGCGGGGGTCGCTGGCGCGCAGAGCCGGCCGTAGGCGTGCCGACCGTATGCTTGTAGTAGCTGGTGAACATACGGGACTACTAGCGTTCCCTTTTTTCGTCGTATGTTTCGATCCCTTGAAAAGGTAAAAACAATATATATATATATATATATACACCAATTGTGTATGTCCTTCTGTAGCGATGATCACAAAGAAAAAAATTTGTAATATGAAATGAATATACACTTGCTACGATATGTTTTTTTTTTTTAGTTTTGAAGAAGGTACCCTCTTTTTTGTATCTTGCCTTCAAAAGGAAAGAAACGGAAAAAAAAGTTAATGAAAACAAAGATAAAAAGGAAAAAAACTAAAAAACTAAAAGCACCTCAATATACAAACTGTATGGCAACAGTATAAAAGAACAGGAAAAAAAGAAAAAACAGCACGACTTATACGTATAGATATATATAAATATACAAATGTATAAATATATAAAGAGTAACAATGGTTTTTTTTTTTTGCAATAATATTTTGTTCTTATCACTTTGATCTTCTATGAATGAAAAATAAAATAAAAAATAAAGAAAAAAAAAGAGCGAAACAAGGTAGTGTGAAGAAAATTGTTTCTCGTAATTGCGTACGATATGGTGGTGGTATTTTTTCCACTCAACTCCAGTCACTGCTTTGTTCTTCTAGCCAAATATCTTCACTATATTTTACCGATATTATATTCAAAAAAAAAGGTGGTGATGATACTAAAGAGAGTGATATTCTGTTCACCCTCTTCTTTTCTCATAAAGCAACTGAAGGAAAAGAAAAAAAGAGATACACAAGTAAAGATTAAAAAAAAAAAATGGCTTCTTCACACGATATTTAGCAGTAGTAATTAGTGACAGAGAGTAAGAAAGAGAAAAAAAAAGAAGAGAGAGAGAGATAAAGAGAGAGAAGGGATCATTAAAAAAAAAAAGTAAACACATATAGAATTATATGAACACACAAGAAATGGATATCGCACAATAATACTAATAATAGTATTAATAACATAACAATTAGTATTATTATCGTATTTTTTTTTTTGAAAAGGAAAGCACGTAGGTAACAGAACAAGCATTAAAGGGGGAAAAGTAAAGAAAGAGAGAATGAAAAAAAAAAAAGAACAATCATGACAACAACAATAATTTATTATTATTATTATACAATTGTAATCAAAACAAACGAATCGGGAAAAAGATTTGTATGTTTATATCTTTTTATCTTTAACGCATTCGCATATCTCTTCGATAAGCACTTAATAGCTCGCTTTTCCTTTTCTTTCATTTTTTTTTCCTTAGATGCTTCTATATAATTATGCCTTTTTTTTTCATTCTGTCTTTTTGATGTTTTCCAAAATAAACAAGATAAAACGCAAACATATTTAAAACGAAGAAGAAAAAAAAATAGAATTATTATGATGTCTATTAGTAAGACTGAACTGAAGGAAGTAAAAAAAAAAGAGAATAAAAATACTTTTATTCTGTTCCTTTTCTTTTTTTTTGTCGCTAAACGTTTACACGCTGCAACAAAAATAATAATAATAACAAACCAAAAAACAATGAGAGGCAGCACGACAACGACCGCTTTTATTACTACTGTCATTCATAGTACCATGACGATGTATATACTATTTATGCATAGTCGTACACACTTCAGCAAGAACAAGAATAGGAACAAGAATAAAAGCGAGAATCGTTTTTTTTTCCTTCTCTTTTTTTTTTATTATTAGGTTGATATATTTATTCGAGTATGTTTGTCTCTATATACGTGTGTGTATTATGAACACGAGTGTTAGTTTATTATTATTATTATTATATATATATGTATAGTATTTTTTTTTTACGCATTAGCATTCGTATGCTGCGTCTCTTTCTTCCTACTCATCACAGACGGTCTTGTCCACGTCGTCGTGCGTCACCGGCTTGGGGATGGTGTCCAACTTGATGCGGATGGCCGAAAACGGGCTCTCCAGACCGGTGATGATCGTCCGGTCCTCGCGGATGCCGGTGCCGCTGTACGCGTCGCCGAGCATCCAGCCGCCCATGATGGCGTAGTAGCCATCCTGCGGGACGATGTTGAACAGCTCCTGGTAGATCATATCCCGCTCCCCGTAGTTGCCTTGCGACGCCGCGCGCACCTCGCCGTCGCCGGAGGTGATGGTAACGTTGCGGCCCACGCGACCGACGATGGGCTTCTGCGCGTAGCCCTGCTGCTGCAGCTCCGGCGTCAGCTCGTACTCCGCCTTGAGGATCGCCGGGTGGTTCGGGTGGCTGTGGTAGATGAGCGGCAGGATCGCCTTGTTGCTCGGAATGAGCTTCCACATGGGCTCGAAGTAGAGGATGTCCCAGTGCGCGGGGTCCTCCGGCAGTAGCACGTCACACAGCCGCACCTTGTCCTGCGGCGACGGCTTCCACCCCGCGCCGCGCTCCTCCTTCGCCTTGTAGTAGTCGCTGATAGCGGTCTCCCACATCCACGTCTTCCACACCGCGCGCACCGGCACGTCGTCGCTGTCGACGACGACGCCGTCGGCGTTGAAGTGGAACTCGTCGAACATCACGCAGAGCTTCGTGTCCAGCCCGGCAGCCGCCGCGCCCTCCATGCAGTACAGCGCCGTGTACTGCTCCTCGCGGTCGTCATCGACGAGAAAGTGCACGCGGCCGGTCGCGCCGCTCTGGCGCCACGCCATGGTGAGGTTGCGCATCATGAGGAAGCCGGAGGAGCGCGTGCTCGTCTGGTCGAGCCCGATGGAAGCCGCCCACTTCTCCTGGATGCGGCCGCACTCCAGCAGCGTCGACGCGCTGTCCGCGTTGTACTCGAAGCACTTGAAGGACTTGGTCTCGTTGTTGAACACAAAGTCAAAGCGACCGCTGATGTACGTGCGCTGGTAGTTCCACGAGTGGCGCAGCCGCGGCCAGAACTCCTCCGGGATCTGGAACACGCGCAGCAGGGCGTCATCGGCGATGACCTTCTCCGTGGCCTCCATGAAGATGCCGTGCAGCTGCGTGCCGTACGCGACGCAGCGCAGCCACAGCTCCTGGTTGGCCTCGTAGTAGGTTGCTTCGTTCTCCTCCAGCCGCGAGCGGCTGACGTCCATCCCGAACTCCTCCACGAAGAGCTTCTCCGCCGGGTTGGAGAGATCGAGCCAGTTGGGCTTCACGACCGTCGGCTGGAAGGTGCGGCGGTAGAGATAGGGGTCCGCCGGCGGGCGGAACAGCAGGGAGGGGTGTACTGTCAGCGCGGTGGCGGTGGCGGGGTCGCGGTTAGGCACGTCCGGGAAGGTCACCCACCCCAGCGGGATCTCCACATCCGCGGGGTCGATGTCATCGATGATGGTGTACAGCGTGGCCCCGTCCTCGCCGCGCTTGCTGCTGTCCAGCTTCAGCTTGAAGTTGTAGTCGCCCTCCCACTTGTGGAAGCGGTAGTTCTGGTCGGCGACGCACACGTAGTCGTCGCCGACCGCCGTGATGACGCCGACGTGGCCGACGATGTTCGCGTCGCTTGAGGGGTAGATGATGAGGCTGTCGGCGACCGGCTTCGCGGTCGTGCCGTTGCGGATGGGGAGCACCGCAACCGGCTCGCCGCTCGCGGCCGCGAAGACCTCGCTCAGCTGGAAGATGTGGCACGCCCAGTTCACCTCCGGCAGCACCAGCCCCTTCCGCTCGAGCAGCCAGCGCCGCGCAAACTCGACGCACTGGTACTTGAAGCCGCAGAAGACGTCGCCGTCGAGGCTGCGCTCGCCGCTGAAGAAGTGGTCGTGTTTGTTGCTGTACGCGGGAATGCCTCCCGGCGCGTAGCCCTGCACCTCCCCGAACGGAAGGTAGCCCTCGCGGTCAAGTGTGTAGGTCGGTTTATCAGCGGCCATGATGAGAAAAGAGAAAAAAAAAGTTGTTGTATATATCAGAAGAAGAAAAAAGGTATTATTAGAATTTTTAGAATTGAATGAAAAGACGGTTAATGACTGAAGATGGCGTTTATTAAATGAGCCGCAGTGACCGAGAAAAAAAAGAGAGAAAGGGGAGAACGGGAGAATAAAACTGTGTACGTAATCGCCTTTTCTTTTACGATCAGCACTAGTAAAACAGTGGTAATAGATATACAATCATTCTTGTAATCATTATGTGGGTCCTTCTTATTATTCTTATTGATTATGATTCGCATTGCAAGTGTAAGTAGACAAATAAGGACTTCGTATTCTCGAATCCCTAAGGCTACTTGGCGGCAGCAGTATCACTACCCGCCGAGGGCAGCGGCGCACCAGGCTCCTCGGCGTCGGCCGGGCGCGACTCCTCGGCGCCCTGCAGCCCCGCACGTAGCGGCGTGTATGCCGGCGCCGCGGCGCCGCCCGCGGAGGCGCGCTCGCCGGCCAGCCGCTGCTGCAGCTCCTCCTCCGCTCCGAAGAGCCGCACGTGGGCGAACACGTCCTGCTGCGCGATGGGCGTCCCGTCCAGCGCGCGCGGCGCCTCGCCGGCGGTGAGGCTGCGGCCGCGCGTCTGGACGGCCGCGACGAGCTCGGGCCGCTTGCCGACCCACCCTTCGTAGTCCAGCAGCCCCGCTGGCGGCGCGAGGCCGGGGTACAGCTCCACGCGGCCCGGGCTCAGCACGCTCGACGGCGTCTCCCACGCCTCCTCCAGAAACGCCTTCTCGAAGAGCGGGAAGAAGGGGAGCGGCACGTACAGCTCCACGCTGAAGGCGCGGTTCATGATGAGCCGCTCCTTCGCCTCGTTGCCGACGCGGTGGAAGCCCTTGATGAGCGCCTGCTGGTTGAGCTTGCCCAGGTCCCGCTCGAAGCGCGCGCCGGATGAGTAGAGCGAGAGCGCCGGGATGCGCAGCACATCCGCGGCGGTCGTGTGCGGCGCCAGGTGCCGCGCCGGCGCCGACGCGGGGCCGCCCCGCAGCTCCGCGGCCTCGTAGAGGATGTTGCGGTAGGCGGAGATCAGCTCCACCTGCGCCTCCTCGCGACGGAAGCGCGCGCAGTCCACGAAGGGGTCCACACAGAGCGCCATGTGGTACTCCAGCTCCATCTCAAAGGGCTGCTGCGCCGCCGCCCCGGCCGGCAGCAGGACCGCCTCACGACGGGTCGTGCGGCCGTGGAGCTGCACGGTGTCCCCATTCGTGCGCAGCTGACGGCGGTAGCGCGTCTGGTAGAAAAAGAGCTCACGCTCGTCCTTCGGCGCGGAGGGGGGTGGGGCCAAGGCGGTGGCGTCCCCCAGCAGCGCGGCTGGGCCCCCTGCTGCCGCGGCCGCGTCCGCCTCCGCCTCGAGCAGCCGCTCGCGCTCCTCCGCGGTGAGCTCGCCGCACAGCGCCTGCGGGTCGTTCAGGTCCACCACGCGGCGCTCCAGCATCGCGTGGGTGCCGTCCGGGCGCGCGGCCTCGTAGTAGTGGCGGTGGGGGTGCGGCCGCTGCACCGGCGCCTCCACCTCTGCGGCGCGGATGGGCTGGACGACGAGCACGCGCCACCGCCGGCGGCGCCGCAGCGCGGCCTCGGCCGCGCGCTGCTTCTCCACCACGAGCGCCATGCGGGCGTCGCCGTCGGCCGCCTTCTGCCTGCCGATGGGACTGCCCGCTGCGCTCGTCGGGTCGTCCGCGCGGCCGGCGAAAAAGGACTCCAGCAGCGACGGATCCAGCGGCGCGTAGAGGTCGTCCAGCGACAGCAGCGGCAGCACGCGGATGCGGCTCTCGAAGGCGAGCGAGAGCGTGTCGCGGCCGCGCGGCTTGTTGAAGGTGATGCCGCTGCGTCGGAGGCGCCGCACGCGGTCGAGGTCCTGTCCGCTGTAAAAGGTGCGCCGCGCCGCGCGCAGTGGACTGCGGAAGAACAAAAAGGACAGAGCCGCACGGCTGGGAGAAGCCGAGCGCCGCGAGGCCGCCCACGCACACGCGGTGCCTCCTCCGTACATCGTGCCGCGCATGGCTACGGGTTCTAGTGTCTGTATATGGCTTTCTGACTGTGTTGTTTTGTTTGTTTGTTTGTGGAAGAAAAGAAAAGAGGAAAAAAAAAAGATAATCAATGAAGTCATCATCATAGAACATATAGCCAAGTAAATATGACATGGGGGACATAATAGGTAGTTAAAAAGAAGAAACCACACCAAAAAAAAATAAAAAATAAGTATAGCTAAGCATATATAGTTGAGTCCAAACAACTATAAGCAAAAATAACAATAATAATAATGCATTTAGAAAAGGAAAAGAAAAAAGCAATCTGATGAATCTGTGGTCTTGGAGACATAAAAGCCTCTTTATCACTTCACACAAGTACACACATGCACACACAAAACAACTGTCAATCTATGAATAGTTACGTAAGAGATTATAGGTGGATTAGCTCACTCACGAGCCCCACTTGGAGAGCAGATTCAGCACCGCACCCCCACCACCCGTCGCACTGCCGCCGGCCTTCGGCGCGCCCGCTCTGGCGCTGCTGCTCGCCGCCGCCGTCCGCGCGGGGACGGCGGTCGTGAGCAGCAGCGAGGGCCCACCGCCGCCGACCGGTGCACCAGTGGGGTTCCCTGTCGCACTGGAGACAGCGGTGTGGAGGCCCGCGCGATGGCCGCTGGCGCCCTTCGGCTCCGCCTTGCGGCCTCGTCGGGGAGCGGCCGCGGACGGCATCAGCGGCAGCGCCGGCGCCGCGCGGCCGCGCTTGCGCGACGGGGCGTCAGCCTCCCCCTCATCGCCCTCGTCCACGTCGACCGTGACGACGGGCGGCGGCCGCAGCGGGTTCATCGCGTCGTTCTCGCGCACCGCCTCGGCGACGAGGCGGTCGATCGTCGACCGGTGCAGCCCATCCGCTGGTAGGTCCGGCAGCGCCGCCGCCGCCGCCGCCTCCCGCTTCACTGCGCGGCCGCCGCCGCGGTCGCTCTCCGTGGCGCCGAGGGCCTGGAGGAGGGCCGTGTGGCTGGGGGACCGCGGCGGCCCCTCCACCGCGGTGGTGGAGGGTGGCGGCGCGATGCGCTCGAACTGGTCCGACAGCCGCTGCTGCTGCTGCTCCGCCTCGTGCCGGCGCCGCCGCCGCGCGGTTCGCCCCTCCCCATCCTCGTCCTCCTCCCCCTCCTCCGCTTCCTCCTCCTCGTCGTCGTTCTCGTTGTCGCCCTTCGCGTGGCCCTGCTGCTTCTCACTCAGCTCGGACAGCATGTGCTGCGCGCAGCGGCGGTTGAGCTGCTGCTTGTAGCTCCGCGCGGCCTCCAGCACCGCGTCTGGCCTCAGCACCGCGTCGGAGTTGCCGTTCTCCATCTGCTTCCAGATGTGCTTCTGCGAGATGTTGAGCAGCTCGACCAGCCGCTCATCGATCGCATCCCGCTCGCACTTTTCCGCGAAGGCGTACACCGCCGCGGACATCTCCGGCTCCGACAGCAGCGCGCACGAGGCGTCCGCGGCGCTCTGGCGAAAGACCTGCGCCATCTTCATGCGGATGTCGAGCGTGTTGAGCTGCGGCGCGCGCGACAGCATGTCCAGCACCTCCTCGTCCTCCAGCCGCTCGCCGGGCTTCCCGTGGCGTGTCGTCGTGCCGAGCACGCGGCCCGGCGGCAGCGGCTTCGGCTTGACCGGTTTCAGCAAGTCGGAAGGGTTCGCGACGACGTCCGTGTACTGCTGTCCGAGCCGCTGGAGATTCGGCTGCGGGTATGGGGCGCTGTCCGCGTCGGTGAAGTCGACCGCGAGCCGCATGAGGGGGTACTTGAGCTGCGGGTGGAACTGCAGCACCTCGTCCGGCACGCGCTGAAGCTGCTCCTCCGCCTCGTCCACCATGTCCTCGATCACCTGCCGCAGGAAGGTCTCCACCGCGTCGAGCGTGCGGCCGTGCGGCAGCTCGCGCCGCAGCTCGACCGTGCGGCGCACGACGGGCCGCATGCTGCGCAGCATGAAGGGCGTCAGGCGGTACGACGTGCCGCGCACCTCCAGGACGCCGTACTGCTTCGGGTTGCACTCCTGCGGCGAGATGGAAGTGAACACCGTGCTGCCCGGTTGGATGATGTCAAAGCCGTGGCTCGGCTGCGGCGTCATGTACTGCTCGTGTTCGTTTCCCCAGATCACCAAGTCCATGCCGAAGCCAGCCAGCATATCCTCGTAGATGCCTGCCTTGCTGCCGCCGGTGCCCGTCGTCGCGTGGGGAGTGGCCGCAGCAGCAGCGGCGGCGGCGCTGGGCTCCGTCGCGTGCACGCGCGCGCCGCGGCCCCGCACCCCGCGGTTCTGGTGGACGATTAGAATGTTAAACCAGCGGCGACCCTCGACCGGCTTCGGCCGCACGAAGTGCACCTTCTTCATGCGGAAACAGCGGTGCAGCCGCTCATCGCGGACGTTGCCGAGGCCGTAGAGCGCGACGAAGGTGCCGCCCTTGCGAAGCAGAATGGGCTCGACGACAATCTCCTCCAGCGAGCTGACGTGGCCAAAGTAGTTGATGTAGCTCCCGGCGGCGAGAATATCCAGGGCGGAGGTGCCGCCGACGGGGTCGTCGTGGTTGCCGTGGATCGCAAACACCGGCAGCGCGATGTTCACGTTGGGGTCCTGGAAGTTCGCGACGGGCACCGCGTGGGTTGGGAAGTTGCACTTCGGGTCGCTCAGCAGCCGCATCGCGACGGGCCGGTCGCCCATCACGTAGGTCTTGAAGAGCGCGCATGCGCGCGTGAGGCAGCCGAGACTCGGCTTGTTGTCGTGGAACAGGTCGCCACCGAGCAGCAGCGCGTCGACCTCGTGCTCCACGCGCGCGGCTCGCAGCACCTCCTCGAAGGTCGTGAAGCTGTCGTCGCCGCGCCGCGGGTCGCGCTCGGCAAAGCCGAGGTGGTTGTCGGTGGACAGCAGGAACTTGAACGTGTCGGCGTCCGTCGGCGCGCTCGCGCGGGAAGGGCCCGTCGGCAACGCCGTCATGCGATCCGTGTAGTTCTATGTGGACTAGCGAAGTGGCGCAACCAGATAGAGAGAGAGATAGAGAGAGAGAGAAAGAGTAGTTGCAAATCGATTCTGATCATTAACAGTGTGTGTGTGTGTTTTCTTTTGAGATGTGTCATCACAGTACTTCTTTTTTTTTCCTTATTGTTGTTGGTGTTGTTGCTTTTGGGGGGAATATTAACGGTTTACTATTACGACATCCGCAACGGCAATACGACAATAATACAACTACAGTAATGTTTCTTTATCTCTTTTTTTTTTGTTGTTGTTGTTGTTAGGGTGTGTATGTATGTGTGAAAGAGTGATATATCAAATGAAGTTCAACTACAACCAAACAGGAAAAAAAAAGCGCCAACAAATGAACAAATAACCAAAAATTATCTACAGCATGTATCATTATCACTACGCATGTGCACACATATGGAAAAGATAACGCTACTTCTTTTCTTTTTCTCTTTCTTTTATACTCATTTCGTTTTATTTTTTTAAGGTCTGTTGCATCATTATGGGTGTTTCTGTTGTTTTCTTAAATAGACAGAGAGAGATCCGGAGATTCATAAAGATGCAACCAAGAAGGAAAACGAAGGAAACGGGCGAGGAAGGAAAAAGGGAACTCACAGCTCCACCCACTTGGGCACCGGCGTCTTCGTCTGGTAGTCCCGCACGGAGTCCTTGACGGCGCGCACCTTTCCTGTCTTCTTGTCCGTCTCCCACATGTGCGCGGGCAGCAGCCCGGCTGCGTTGCGGTGCATGGCGACCTCCGGGCGGTTGAACTGCGGCATCGGGTGGTGCTGGCGCACCTCCCAGTACGTCCGCAGCTTCTGCGCCTGCTTCCACGGCACGACACCATCCACGTACTGCAGCAGGTCGCGCACCTCGTTCTCGTAGTGGCGCAGGTAGCCGTGCGGCCGCGCCTTGTGCCGCCAGAAGCGCTGGAGGGAGAAGAAGTGGCTGGGGCCGGTGTTGTCGGTGCGCACCGTGTCGTGCAGGATGGGCTGGTCCGCTTCCTGCAGCGCGATCCACTCCCACGGCGTGTAGCGCGGCTGGTAGCCCTGCCGGATGTAATCCTTTCGGTGCGAGATGCCGAGCGGCCGGTGGTTGTCGCTGCGCTCGCTGTCGAAGCGCGCGTGCCACTGGTCGATCTCCGTGATCTGCTTCGTCGTGCGTAGCCGCTGCGCCTGCTGCTCCGCGTGCGCGGGGCTGTGCACGCTGTACTTGTCGAGGAAGTGGTCGCGCCGCTTGCCGCCCGTCGCGTCGAGCGCCTCGTCCCCGCGCGCGCGCGCGCGGTCGGGGTCCGTGACGTCCACGTAGCGGCGCAGCCCCGCGGGGTTGTACCGCCGCGTCTCCTCGCCGACCGTGCGCTCGGGGCCGAAGTAGCGGCGCTGCCAGATGAGCACGTCGGCGAGTGGCACCGGCTGCACCTCGCCGTCGCTCGTGAACTCGACCGTGACGGTGCGCGTGCCGGGGTTGAAGAAGGGCTGCTTCGCGTACGCCACGATGCGGCCGCGCTGCGCGTCGCCGGTGATGCGCCGCGTGCCGGCGAAGCGCTCCACCGCATCCACCGCGCCGACGTGGCGCCGCGCGCGCACTGGCAGCCCCGCCACGAGCCCGTCCGCGTGGGTCGCGGGCGACCACCCCTCCTCGCCCTTCGCGGTCGCCGTCTCCCACAGCACGTCCTGCGTCTCGACGTAGTTGCCGCGATTGTAGTGGTAGTCGCCGACGCCGTAGTTGAGCGCATGGTTGTGGCGCGCGCCGGCGTCCTCCTCGAGCGGGCACGCGGTGAAGTCCTCGCTCGTCATCTCCAGCTCCTCCCCGTGCTCCAGCTGCACGACGACCGGGGTGAGCTCGCGCTGGGTCTCCGGCCGCAGCCGGCAGCTCGCGCCGTCCACCTTCACCGTGACGGGGTCCTCCGCCGGAGGCGTCGCCGCGGCCGCGCGCTCGGCCAGCAGCTTCTCGTAGGGCTTCGCGGCGATGGTGAGCACGGCGCCGGACTGTTCATCCTGCGCGTCGATAACGCGCACCGGGTAGCCCTGGCGCTTGATCTCGCCGTACTGCTGGCGGTGGGCGATGTAGCGCCGGCCGCGCTGCACGCGCCGCCAGGCACCGAGCTGCCGCTCCGTCTCCAGCCGCACGTACTCGTGGTACATGGCCTGCTCCTCCGTCGTGAAGTGCTGCAGTGTCTCCGGCGTCTGCGCGTACGCGATGACCGGCTCCGGCGCGCGGCCGAGCACGTCCGTGACGAAGCCGCGGTGCACGCGGTGTTGGTACCCCTCCTGCAGCAGCAGCTTGTTGAGATAGCGGCCGCTCAGCAGGTGCTCGCGCGTGTCCGCCGTGCCCATCTCGTCCGTCAGGTGCTGCGCGTGGAGGCCGAGAGAGCCGGCCGCGCCCACCACCGCCTCCACGATGGTCGGCGACGGCAGCATGTACACGCCGAACCACCGGCGCAGCGTCTCCACGTTCGCCGGCTTCTCCTCGTCGTGGAGCTGCATGCGGGTTGGGTCGAAGGGTGTTTGCTCACACAGCGCGTCCAGCGCGGCGCGGCGCGCGTCGCGCTCGGGCGCCGTCTCATTCGCGACGGGCTCCAGCCCGTGGCGCAGCGCCAGCTCGCGGCGCTGTTGGTGGTGCGCGCGGTAGCGGCAGAAGAGCTCCCACTCGAGGAACTCCGGCCGTTGCCGCATCATGGAGAAGCCCTCCGTGTCCTCGTACACCTGGTACAGCCGCAGGTCGCGGAAGTGCGGGAAGGGAGAGAAGTAGTCGAGCGGCCGCTCCCCGCGCGCGTTGCGGTGGCGCAGCACGAACTCGTCAAGGCTCTGCGCGACCGGCGTGCCGTAGTGGATGATCGCCTTCTCCGTCAGGTCGCGCTCGCCGCGGCCGACGCGGTCCTCGCGGCGGTCGACGTCGAATCGGTTCGTCAGCAGGTGCCCGACGCCGCGCGCGGTGTCACCGCGGACGTACGGGTCCACGTGTTCGTCCGTCGCCGTGCGGCGGTACGCGTTGGACGAGAAGAGCATCGCGTCCAGCAGCCGCTCGTCGTTCTTGTGCCGCTGCAGCGTACGCCGGTCGGGGCCCCCGTCCTGCACCAGCATGCTCTGGCGGCCGAGGCCGAAGCGCTTCTTGCGCGCGCGGGTGCGCTGGCGCTCGGCGTCCTTCGCGTTCGCGTGCAGGCCCTCAACGAGCTGCGCGGTCAGCGCCTCGCCGAGCTGCGGCTCCTCCGCGACCGTGTTGCGCGCGTAGCCGGCCGTCACCTGCGCCTCCGTCGACGGCAGCGGCGTCGCGCGGAGGTTCTGCTGCGCCTCCGCCATGGACGAGACGGGCATCGCCGGCGGCATCTGCTGCGCCGCGTAGGGCGTGCCCTGCTGCTGCGCCGCGCTGCGGTCCTTGTCGTAGCCCGGGAAGCGCAGCCTTGCACTGCGCTGCAGCACGGTGAAGTCGAACCGCTCCTTGTCGCGCATCCCGTGCTCCTCATGCAGTCGCTCGGCCAACACATCGTCCGCGCGCGTCGCCATCTGCTGCTCATGTAGCGCGCGCAAGTCGGTGGCCGGCAGCGTGCCCTGCACGCCGCTGCCCGCCGCGGCCGGCGCCGTCGCCGCCGCGGTGAAGCGGTCGACCAGCCCCTGCTGCTGCTGCGCCGCACGGCTGGTGACGCCGCTGTGGTGCAGCTGGTCCAGCACCGCGGTCGACGCATTCGATGGCAGCGCAGACGCGAAGCGGTCAGCGGGGATGCCCTGCGCCAGGTAGGCATCCCGCTCCGCCGCGGACGGCAGCTGCCGCAGCCCCTCACGCGTCTCGCGCGCGCGGTCTCTCATGCGATGAACGTCATGCTCGTAGAAGTCGCGCGCGGCGGCCGCCGCCTGGTAATGCACGGCGCTCGTCGGGTGGGGGTAGGCGAGGGCGCCGCCCTGCGCGAACTGCCGCGGCGCGTACTGCGGCGCATAGCCCTTGGCGGGGTCACGGTAGTAGTCCTTGTGCGCCATGCCGCCCAGCGGGTCCTGCTCCTGGAGCAGCTCCTGGCGCAGCCGCGCCGCCCAGTCCGAGCGCGGCGCCGCCGCCCCGGACGCGGCGGGGGGTGCGGTGCGGGGAGCGTGGGAGAAGCCATCGCCACCACCGCCAGCCCCGCCGCCGCGGGGCGCCTGCTGCTGTCCGTGAGACGGCGGTGGGCGGTTGTACGATCGATTGCCACCACCGCCACCACCGGCGGCGCGTTGGCCTCTTGGCGGGTAGGACCGCTGCTGCTGCTGCTGCTGCCGCCCTTGAGACGACGAGGATGGTTGCTGCTGCTGCTCTTGGATGAACCGGTGAAGGCGGCCTCTATTATTACTATTATTGTTGTTGTTGCCGCTCTGCGCGCGCGCTGACGCATAGATGGCGGACGCCGCAGCGGTGTTGTGCAGTAATGAAGGGTGCAGGCAGGCAACCCCCATCGACGGGGCCACACAGATTCCTCTGCGCATCATGTTTATGTGTTCGTTTTTTTTTTTTTGCTACTACTCTCTGCTTCTACTTCTTTTTCTTGTGTGTGCGCTTTACTACTACAAACAATATGAATGATAACAAGGACAACAAATAGTTCTCTTGTTCTTTTTTTGTTTCTTTCTCTTCTGCAATAGAAGAAAGAAAGAAAACGAAAGAAAAAAAACTACTACACCTAAAGCAACTACGTGTAGGAAATAAAGATGATAGAATGAAAGAAAAGAAGAAGAACAATAAAACAGTCTTCGTAAAAATGTCAACAGCTCTTCTTAATGACAGTAAGTCATTAAAAGCCGCAAAGCAGTAAAAGAATAATAACAACAAGCATGACATATTGAATAACCAAAGTGGCACTCGATGTTTATGTGTCTAAAATAAAAAGTAGACAACGAATCAACAACAGTTATCATCACAAGAAGAAAAAAACAGCAACAATGCAACAGTGCAAGAAGAGTAAACTGTACTTCAATATATAATAAAAGTATCATTACGGTTGTTATAAATCCAAAAAAAATGGTCGATACTGGAGCTTAGTGAATTCCTTCATTTTTCTTTTCTTTTCTTACGTTACATACGTACAGCGTAAAGGGTGGGAGAGAGAAGTTCTGACAAACCGAAGAAGAAGAGAAAAAAGGTGTCACTACATGTTTAATAATACTTCATAGTGTTACTCTTCATTATAGTTTATATATATATATATATGTGTGTGTATGCGTGGGTCGGTCACGGCGGCCTCACTTGGCGCCGGTGGCCGCGGCCGCCCCCCAGCCGAACACACTCGTCACCTGGGACACCACAGACGGGTTCTGCGCGGCCTGTGAGGCCACGAAGGACGTCAGCCGCTTCTGTGCGTCGCGGCGGCACTTGAAATAGCCCCAGACATTCGACCACGCGAGGATGGCGCCGATGAGCGTGATGGGCAGCTTCGAGAGAGACATGAGGTTGAACACTACGAGCAGCGCCCAGATCACCGCGTAGCCGACAAGCGTCATCCAGAAGAACTTGCTGTCGTAGCCGTTCACGCGCTGGTCCGCCTCCGGGCTGCTCTCGAAGACCCACTGCGAGCTGCCGTCCTCGTTCACCTGGTTCCACCACCGCAGCGACACGAGCACGCGGCCGGTGATGTTCTTCGTCGTCCAGAAGTCGGCCGCGCAGCACAGCACCGTGAAGATGAACGTCAGGATGTAGCCGAAGAAGAGCGAGCCGATGATATAGAGGAGGATCGCGAGGATCTTGAAGCCCACGTGGAAGGCCGCCGCGACGGGGTGCGCGCCCTGGTAGTTCGAGTCGTTCGCCGGTGGCGCCGCGGCCGCCGCCGGTGTCGCACCAGCGTTGAACGCATCCATGTTCACGTTGAGTACCGTTGTGGGGTTCGCCGCGTTCGAGGCGCCATCGCCGGCCCCGGTCGAAAAGTCAAAAGACTGGATCGGCTGGTTACTCATCCTTTGGGGGGGTGCGCTTCTTCCTCTCGTGGCCTTGGCGTCGAATTAATAATAAAAGAAGGGGATAGAAGGGACTGTATGCGTGGGTGTGTGTATGTATAAATCCTAGTGAGAGACAGCACAACATGAGGGAAGAAGAGAAAGGGAGAGAAGAATGCAAAAATTACACTGCAGTGGGTAGCACTTGCCTTTTGCTTCAGATTCTAGCATTGGTACTTAGAGAATCGAGTTCGCAAGTGAAATCCTAGTAGTCGCATTTTTTTGCTATTGTTGCGCTTTCTTGTTTTTAATAGCTATAAGATATTATAATATTAAATAGAAACACGTTGTGATCGTTTTCCTTTCTTCTTAAGTTCATCCACAGAAACACTCAAATGGCTACGTTCTTTAAGTTTACTCTTTTTTTTTTTTAGTTGCTGACGTTTTAAACGATTGAACCATACCCGCGGGAGGATAGCAATGGCCATCATGACACGAATGAAAAAAAAGAGGAAAACCAAAACCGCGAAAAAAAAAAACGTACAGCTGAACGTTCATAAACAACTCGTTGCACCAATAAGACGGACATCCGTACAAACACAAAAGCAAAAACTGAAGTGTAAACAACAACAACTACTGAAGAAGGTGAAGAATAAGAGTTTTTTTTTGTTTTTAAGAGGCTAAAAAAAAAGCAAGGAGAAAAAAACGAGGATAATAAAATGAGCTAAGGGGAAGGAAAGGGAAAAATAAAAAGTGTAATCATCAACGAAAAAAAAAATGTGAATAATACCCTTTCCTTAGTAGCATTACATCCTCTCCTCTCTCTCCCTCCCGCTTTTCTTCCCTTCATGATTCTGTTCTTGGTGCTGCTGCTGTCCCTCGTCTATGCGTTTGTCTGTCTGTATATGTGTGTGTGTGTGTATGCGTATCAGTGTCCGCGCTACTCCAGCGGGGCGCCAGACGCAGCCGCCTTCTTCTGTCGCTGCACAAGGTGCACCATGCCACAGTAGATGAGCTCGAGTGCCTCCTTCTCGCAGTCGCGGCCGTGCTGCCGTTGGCACTTCTCGAGCACGCGCTGCTCCTGCCGGCACTGCGGCACCTTCGCCGCCGCGCGGAAGATGGCGTTCTGCTTCTTGTCGTCGCTCATGCACTTGCGGGCGACGTCCTGGTACGGCTCGCACTTCTTCATCCCGCGGCGCTGCAGGCTCTGGTCCACGTAGCTGCCGTCGATATGCTGCGGAACAAAGTTCTGGATGCACGCGTCCAGGTCGCTCGCCTCGTGGGCGCAGAAGCGGTCCGTCATGAGCTTCGTCAGCAGAAGCTGCATGTTCTCATTGGAAGCCTGCGCGGAGTCACTAGACATGGTATCTACCTTTAAAAAAAAAAGAAGAGTAATTCTGTTTTTCTTTGGATCTTTAAAAAAACGAAATGAGAAAGGAAGAGGTGCATCGTGTCATTGGTGTGTTGGCTTCTCTCTCACACACTCTCTTGTCCGACCACACGCGTTCCCATAAGAACAACACTACTAATAATACAACAATAAATGAGGATAATCATAAGTGCAGTTACTATTGTTATAATCGCTATTAATTAGAGAAACAAAAATAGTAGTATGTGTACAGATCGAATAGATAAAAATGCACCGTTAACGAAACGCACGGGTCCTTCTAGTATTGTCCCTCGTGTCATTGTCGTCAGTCATCCATGTCCATATTGGCGTTCAGCTTTATCTGCTCCGCCGCGGAGTCCACCGCACTCTCCTTCAGTGAGTGGCGCCGGTGCGGCCGCTCGCGGCGTACGCCCTCTCCCTCCCCCTCCTCGTCCTCCCCGCTGCTGCTGCTGCTCAGCAGGGTGGTCGGGTGGTCGTCCCCGGCCGCCACGGCCGGCGCGTCGGCGCCACGGGCCTCGTGGCGGAGGACGGCGAGCGGCGGCGAGGCAAAGTCGTCGCTGTCGCCGTCGGCTGCGACGGCGCGCACCTGCACCAGCGGCGGCGGCGGCGTGCGGCTGCCGGGCGCGGCTTCGACCGCGGCCACCGGCGCCGGCGGCAGCCCCGGCACCGCGGAGGACGGCAGCGGCGCCAGCAGCTCCGCGCGCGCGCAGGGCGCCGGGGCCTCACTGAAGAAGGGGTGCCGCAGGATCTCCTCGGCGGAGATGCGCTCCTTCGGGTTCCAGCGCAGCATGCGGGAGAGCAGGTCGAAGCCGCTCTCCGTCATGACGGCCGCATCCCGACTGACCGGCCGCGCGCCCGCCGCGGGGAAGAAGAGGTCGCGCAGGCGGCTCACCGGTCGGTGGTGCGGCAGCTCCCGCAGCAGCCGCACCGCCTCCGGCAGCTGATAGAGCCCCGGGAACTGCGCCTCCGTCGGGTAGCCGAGCACGTCGCAGAGCGCGTGGAAGTGCTCTGTCTCGCTCATCGCCTTAAAGAGCGGCCGCTTGAGAAACAGCTCCGCAAAGATGCAGCCGACGGACCAGACGTCGAGCTTATGCGAGTAGTCGTACAGGTGGAAGTAAATCTCCGGCGCGCGGTACATGAGCGTCACCACGGTCGGCGTCATCGCGACGCCTTCCTTGTAGAAGCGTGCGAGGCCAAAGTCGCACAGCTTCACAAAGCCGCTCTTGTCAATAAGCACGTTCGACGTCTTGAGATCGCGATGCAGAATGCGGTGCGCGTGGAGAAAGAAGAGCCCGTTCACCATCTGGTAGAGAATCGTCTTGATTTTCTGCAGCAACCGCACCGGGGCCTCCGGGTGTGTGTTGTAGCTGCTGATGTGGAAGAGCGGCACGCGCGTCTGCGGGTGGCAGCAGAGCATATAGTCCTTGAGGTCGAAGGAGCAGTAGTCCATGACAAGAAACACATCCTTCACGTTCTCGTTGTAGTACACGCGACTCGTGTGGCCGTGCGGGTGCCGCTGGTCCGTCGTCGTCACTTTGCGCTTCCGCAGCGGGTTCTTGATGAAGAGAAAGTTTGGGTCGCGGTTCGTGTAGTACGTCCAGAACCAGTGCGTCCGCCGGTCCTTCCCGTAGTCCTGCTGCATCCGCAGCGGGTCGAAAAAGCCGCCGCGGTGCTCCTTGGGCGGCTCCTGCGGCAGCAGCCCGCGAATGCCGGGCACCGCCGTCAGCGGCACGAGCGTCTCCGGCGGCGGCGGCGGCGGCGGTGTGGTACGCGCCGGCCGCCTCTCCTTGTCGACCTCCTCCGCGGCGGCGGTGGCGGCGTCCGTCACGGCGGCGCGCAGCCCGCGCACCCGGTCCCGCGCCTCCGCGGCGAGGCCCTCGCCGGCGTTCAGCAGCACGAGCTCCGCGGCTCGCAGAAGGTTGGGGTGGTGCAGGCGGAGGAGAATGTCGAACTCGCGCAGCACGTACGGCGGGAAGCCGATCTGCGAGTCCTCCAGCCACTGCTTCTTGATGTGCTTCAGCGCGTGCTTCTGCCGCCGCCCCGCGTCGTCGCTCGCGTAGGCGCTGAACACGACGCCGTAGACGCCCTGCGCTATCTTCGCGTCGCGCGTGAAGTGGTGCACGTCGCGGCAGGCGGCTCGCTCGCGGCCGTGCACATCCACCGCGGCGGCCGCGCAGTCGGCGCGGTAGGCCTCGTCCTCCAGCAGTGGGGCCGCGGCCGCCGCCGCCGCGCGCGCCGCGGCCGCGGGCCACCCCTGCATGTGCGCGGCAATGAGAGGGCACAGCGTGTCCGCGAGCGTCCGCGGGGCCTCCGGCGCCTCCCGCTCGCGCTTCCGCTCGCCCGGCGCGGACCGGTCGAAGCGGTCGGCGACCGCGGCAAGCACCGCGGCGGCGTCACGCGCGGTGAAGGGCGCGGCGAGGGGGTCTGTCGCCGCGTCGCGGTACTGCAGCGTCAGGTGCGGGTCTGCCGCAAAGGTCGGCTTCGGCGCCGCCTCCGGCGCCGGCGCGGGCGGGGGTGGGGCGCCACCTGCGGACGGACCGGGGTGGGGTGCCTCCGCCGCGCTCGCGGTACGGGTGGCGGCAGCAGCGGCTGTTGCCCTCTCCCGCTGCTCCTGCTGTTTGAGGAGGGCCTGTTCCTTGAGGCGCCGCATGCGCTCTAAGAGGTCGTTGGACGGCATGCCGAGATGCCAAGGAAAGGAGGCGGATCTATCTATTCCAATTGGAGTTCGCGTCTTTTGTTTATCGGACGACACGATATGTATACGCAACAATAAATAGATGATAATATATATATATATATATATATATATATATATATAAGAAAAGAACTCTAGGACCTTGACAAGAGAGAAGGAAGACAGAGGGAAAGAGAAAAGAAAGATTGTTCACATTTTTGTTTGGCTACAAAGGTGTGGTAGGAAGAAGAAAGAAAAAAAGAATGATACGTGCTGAGACGAATACAGGTATATGTAGACAATGGGGAAAAAGGGGGTGTTTCTAATAATGATAATAATAATGACAATAACAAAGATACAAGGTACATTTCAAAATCATAACAATATACATCTTCATGCAATAGCTTTCTATGTACATAAACTTCACATTTTTTTTTGTTTCTAACTCGCGCGCCCTCCATCCTTCTTCTGATACTCTAACAAGGGTGTTCATCACCCTTGTTAGAGTATGAAGGGCGTATCCCTTTTTCTTTTACTTTTTTTACAAACTGGTCATGCGCTTATGCTTGAAGAGTAGGTCTGCCAGGAAGCTCACGGGCGCCTCCGGCCGCTGCCGCACGACCTCCGCCATGAGCGGCGTCAGGCTCGGCAGCACGTACTCCATCAGGTACTTCTCCGTCGGCAGGCCGACGAGCGCGCGGAGGTGCGGCACGACCTCCTCGCCGAGCTGCACCGCGCGCAGCTGCCGCCGCTCCCGCTCGATCTGCGCCGCCTCCTGCTCATTTGCCTGCTGCTGCAGTGTCGCCTCCTGATCCATGAGCTGCCGCAGCCGGCTCACCTCCGAGGCCTTGATGGGGCTGGGGCTGCCGCCCGCGGCCTCCGCTGGCGCGCCACCGCCCTGCGCGTCGAGCGCGGCCAGCAGGCACAGCGCCTCCGACACGTGCGGCGGCCCGAAGGGCTGCGGCGCGGGGAGCGTGCCGCTCTCGACGAGCGACAGCGCGAGATCGCGAAACGTCGTGGCGGGCGACGCCGCGGCCGCCGGCGGCCCCGCGGAGGGGCCGAGCGCGGCGGCGAGGCTCTCGCTGTGAAGGTTACTATGGTGCGCCGCCGTCGCCATGCGGGCGCCGGCGGCGGTGGTGGCGGGTGCCGGCAGGCCCTCCAGCGCGAGCGGCTCGTGGCGCAGCACCGCCTGCCGCAGCAGTGCCGTCGCCAGCGCGGGGCCGTCCACGCTGGCATCGAAGAAGACCTCCGCCGCCGCGCCGCGGCGGTGGCGTCGCCGCAGCTGCGCGGTGGCGACGGCGGCCGCGGTGCGCGACGCCTCCTCCCACCACTCCACCTCGCGCTGCAGCGCCGCCGCGTTGCGGGGCGGCGACTTCAGCACGACGCAGCTCGCCGCGCGGCGCGTGGTCGGCCAGCCGCCGCCGAGCGCCGCCTCCTCCCCCCCCTCCGCCGCCGCCGCGTCCTCGCCCTCGAGCGCGGCGGCGGAGAACAGCGGCTCGTAGGCAACCCGCGCGCGCGCGGTGGTCACGCCGACGGCCGGGGCGGTCAGCACCGTCTGGTACCACGACGGCAGCGAGCGCGTCGGCGGCGCGTCGGCCGTCGCGGGGGCCTCCCCCCCGCCGCCGCCGGCGCCCGCGGTGGAGGCGGAGAAGAGACTCGCGTTCTTCCCGACGGCGGGAACCGCGCTGCCGGCGAGCACGGCACCCGCGTCGCCGCCCTGGCTCGGTAAGGCAAAGTGCCGCTTGTACAGCTGCAGCTGCTCGTAGAAGCCCTGGAGCGCGGCCGGCAGCAGCGGGCCGGTGGTGGGGGCGGCGGCGCTGTACTGCGCGAGCAGCACGCCGGCGCGGGTCTGCAGCACCTTATCGCTGTCCTGGATGAGGACGACGTACTGCGGGAATTTCTCCTCCGACACGGGGCAGAGCACCGCGGCGGGGTCCGCCTCCTCGAGCTCCTGGTCGTCGTCGGCCTCCGCCTCTGCGTCCATCTCGGCCGCCTCCACGGCGGTCGGCGGCGGCCGCTCCCGCCGCCGGCCGCGGCCCGCCGCCGTCCCTGCTGCGCGCAGCCGCGCGAGCAGCCGCGGGTGGCGCTGGAGCCACTGCAGCCGCGCGTCGACGAGCGCCTTCGCGGACGGCGCGGCGGCGGCGGCGGCGGCGGCGCCGTCCGCGAAGGTGACGAGCGGCAAGCGCCGCTGCTTGAGGATGAAGGCCTCCAGCACCGCGCGCTCCTCGTTCGCGAGGTCGCGCCAATTGAGGAAGGGGAAGTGCTCGTCGTACGGCGGCGGCACATCCGCGACCTGCCGCGGCGGCAGCCGCCGCCGCCGCCGCCGCTCGTTCGCGAAGTCGCCGCCCGCGCCGTCCGCCTCGTCGTTCTCATTCTCGTTCTCCTCCTCCTCGTCGCGGTGGTAGAGCAGCAGCGCCTGGCGCACGGTGGTCGGGAAGTCCAGCAGCACGTACCCCTTGTTGCGGCAGTCCGCGTGGCGCAGCCGCCAGCGCACAAAGCAGGCGAGGGCTTCATCCATGTAGGCCTCCGGCGGCGCGCTGACGATCTCGTCAGCCGCGGACGGCGGCGCGGCGCACTTCGCGAGGATGCCCTCGACCGTGTCGTCGTCGTCGTCCTCCGCCGGGCTATCCTCCGCCTCCTCGTCCTCCGCGGCCTCTTCACCCTCCTCGCCCTCCTCGTCATCGTCGTCCGCCTGTGCCTGACTCTTCCTCTTCGCCGCGGCGGCCTCGCGCTCGGCGCGCTGCCGCTCCTCCTCCTCCTCCTCCTGGCGGCGCGGCAGCACCTGCCGCATGGACAGCGCGCGCCGCGCGAGGCGGTACGCGCCGCGCAGCTCCTTCACCCGCGCGAGCTCACTCTGGTCCACCTCGCGGATGAGCTCGCGCGCCTGCTTGTGGGCGTGGGTGACGCGGCGCACCGGCGCCTCGCCGTCCGCGCCCTCGTCCTCCTCGTCCAGCTCCTCCTCGTCCTCGAGCAGTGCCTCGTCCGTGTCCTCCTCCTCCAGCTCCTCGTCCAGCTCCTCCTCTGCGGCGGCCTCGTTCTCTTCCTCCTCCGGCGGCGGGTCGTCCTCCGCGGCGTAGCCGAGCACGTAGCGCTCCGTCACCACCTCCGCCGCGGGGCGGTAGGCGCGCGGCGCGCCGCCCTCCTGCCCCTCCGCGCCGCGCGCGGCCTCGTCCTCGGAGAAGTCCGACACGGAGGAAACGTCGCCGTCCGCGCCGTGGGCGCGCCGCTGCCGCGGGTCGTCCTCCTCGTCCTCCTCGTCCTCCTCCTCCTCCCTCCCCTCGCGTTGGCTCTCCCGGAGCGCGCGGGCCTTCTCCGCCGCCTCCGCGAGACGGGGGCGCCTGCGGCGCGCGGCGGCCCGCTCACGCCGCCGCTGCAGCCGGCGGACGAGCAGTGCGTGAAGCTCCGCGCGGAGGTCGCGCGCGTGCTGCTCGTAGGCGGCCGTCATCGCCGGCAGCGTCAGCAGCGGCGCGTCGTAGAGCTGCGCGAGGCTCGCGGCGAGCGCCTCCTTGCCGGAGAGCGGCGGGCCGGCGACCGCCGCGCGGAAGGGCTCCCCCGCGCTCGCCGCGCCGGCGCCGGCGCCGGCGCCCAGCGCGCGGCTGAAGTCGAACACGACCTTGTCGATCGCCTCCACGAAGCCGTCGACCGCCGTCCAGTTCTCCTCCGCGTGGAGCTCGAGCACCTCGCCGGGCTCCGTCTGCAGGTCGGTCAGGAAGTAGTCCAGCAGCGAGGACGGCAGCGCGGCCGCCGGCCCGGCGTTCGCGTCGCGGAAGAGATATTGCAGCTGCAGCTGCGTCAGCGACGGGGTGCGCGTTGCGTCCTGGATGTGCACGAGCTCGATCGACGTCTCCGGCCGCTTTCGCGCATCCGGCACCGCGACGGCGTCATCCGCGAAGTGCACGTGCCCCTGGTGCACGTAGTAGTACGCCGCGCGCGGCTGGTCGCCCGCGTCGAGGGCGGGTGGCAGCGGCGGCAGCGGCGCCGGCCGCACGCAGCCACCGAGCTGCGTCGTGACCGCCTCGAGCAGCTGCCGCTGCGTCACCTGGCCGCGGTCGACCGCGAGCCAGTAACGGCGCTCGCGCACCGCGTAGCTGTCGCCGAGCTGGAAGACGATCGCCGCAAGGTCGTCCACGTGGATCATCGGGATGCGGTTGTCGCCGCAGCCGTAGAGGTAGAGCGGACGCTGCGCCTGCGCATCGCGCAGGAGGGTCTGAAGCGGCCCCTCGCCGCGGCCGTACGGCACGCCGGCGAACACGACATAGGTGTGCAGCGACCCCGAGTTGGCGTGCTTCACCAGATGCTCCAGCAGCTTCCAGTGCTGGTAGCGCGGGTGCGGCACGCGGTCCGCGTAGTCGTCCTCCGTGAAGGTCTTGCGGGGCGCCAGGGCCACCTCGTCGTACTTGTCCACGCCGAGGAGCAGCTCCGTCGCGGCCAGCGCGGCCGCAGCGGCCGCGGCCGTGTTGAGGCTGACGCTGTTGTTGGGGTCCGTCGTCGCGAGGGCCTCCACCACGTCGGGCGGCAGGCGCGGGTAGCGGCGCTCAATGTCGCGGAGGTGGGCGGGGAGGGGCTCGTTGTCCTCGTTGTCCTCGAGGAACTCATCGCGCTCCTTCTCCAGCGCCTCGCGCTTCGCGTTTCGGGCGCGCGCACGCTCGGCCACCACCGTGTAGGACCACGTCAGCAGGGACGACACGAGTACGAAGGTTTTCTCCACATCGTAGTGGCTGCCGAGCAGCACCTTGATGGCGCACTCCGCCTCGAACGAGTCCTCCTCGCCCTCGAGGGCCGCGACAACGACGTCGTGCTCCAGCAGCAGCCGGCAGAAGGTGGCGGGGTCGTCGTTGTGCGACGGCAGCACGTGGTGCACGGCGGCGGCGAGGGCGGCAGGCATGAGCACCGTTGCCCCGTCGCCGCTGCCGTCTGCTTCGTGCGCGAGCGCGACGCTCTCCTTGACGGTGAGCGGCACGGCCTTGGGCTGCGCGCCGCCCACGGGGAGGTCCACCGCCGTGCGCACCAGCAGCACCGTGTCGCAGTGATCGCCCAGCGCGGTGCCCGTAGGGGTGGCCTTCGTCTTGCTGCTCCGCTTCTGCGTCTTCGTGGTGCGCGAGACGTGGTTGTCTTGCCGCTTACAGAGCGTCACGCTCACTTCGTACTCGCTCGTTGAAAAGAAGGTCTTGGCGACATGGGTGCCCACAAACGTGTCGCCATTGAGGATAAGCACACGTTTCATGGGCTCTTTTCGGTTTCTTTTGCTTTCTTCTTTGGCTACTCTAAAAAAAATTCTAGTTGTTGTTTTTGTTGCTTACGAAAAGGAACGAAAAAGGGTACGGAGAGAACATGTATAATAGGTGTGTGTGTGTGTGTGTGTGTGTGTGTATACACGCAAAGGCACCAGGAAACTGTTCTGAACAGAGGCATGGTCACATTTGCCTTGGTTTTAGTCTGATTCTTTTTTTTAAAGAGGAAAAAAACACAATCGAAAGAAAGAAAAGGGACAAAAAGAAAATATACATCATTTCTTCTTTTCTTTTTAAAATTATTCCGCTTCTATTCATTTCTCCTCTTCACATGATGATAATTTTGTTTGCTTGTTTACATGCGTGATAGCATCTCACTTCTATCATTTTTTTTTCTTTCTGTTTTGTTTTGTTTTGGTTTTTTCTTTGTTCTTCTTCTAATAATAATACCATTTTTTTTTTCGGGGGTTCACTTCGCACCACCACCTCACCTCTAAAAAATGCTGTTTTCAGAGACAGCAAATTCGTAAAAGAAAAAAGAAAAGAAAAAAGGAATGCAATAAAATGGTCAGGAATCATACAAAGACATTTACATAACAGTATCGACTAAAACCCAGAAAAAGAAGAAGGAAACCAAAAGGGGAACAAAAAAAAAGTAAAACGCGAGAGTGACGACATAAAGAAAAACAAAAGTATTTCTCATAATAATAATAATACCAACAAAAAAAAAAGGCATTCTATGTATGTTGTTGGTTTCTTTTTACTTTTTATTCTCTTTTTTCGTCAGTTTTACTTTTTCTTTGTGAAGGACTTCTTTGCCTCCTTCAAGTTGAGACTAGACGGCTTCGCGGTGGCGGGGCTCGTTTGGGGGGATTTATCGTCCCCTCCGGCGCCACTGGTACTTTGCTTTCTACTCGGCGTGTGGTGGCTATCACTCTTACCGTGGCTGTCACCCTTACCGCGGTTGTCACTCTTACCGTGGCCATCATTCCTGCTGCCGTCCCCATTGCCCTCGCGGCGGGAGGACTTGGGTCTTTCATCGCTCTCCTTGCTCTCCTTCACCGACGGGCGGCGGCGACCGGCCGCCGCGGGCTTCCCGCCGCCGTCCTTCCCCTTGCCGTCTGCCTGCGCGCCGCGGACGGGTGCCTCTTTGCGGCGGCGCACCTCCCCGCCGGTCATGTTGCCGATCTCGCTCTCGTCCGCCACGTTGAAGGTCTCCGCCTGCTCCCCCTTCTGCTCCGCCGCGTCGAGCAGCTCAGACGTGAGCTGCACCAGCAGCATGTCGGGGTTCCACGTAATGTCCTCGTCCAGGTCCTGCGTGAGGCAGGCCGTCAGGATGCTGAGGTCGTACTCGCGGTGTACATGACGCAGGAGGTGGTCCCACGTGCCACGGATGTCAAGGTCCGTCAGACGCGGCAGCGCCGCCTGGTACCCCGCGGGGGCCTCCGCAATGCGGTTCATCAGACTCTCCTTCAGCTCCTGCTGCTGCTTCAGGTGCTCCTGCAGCTGCTTCTCGTCCACCTCGCTGTTGATCGTCTTGATCTGACCCAGCTTTTTGTCCTCCGGCGCCATGCCCTTCGACGGGCCACTCACCCACCGGTTGTCCTCGCGCGGCCGGTCACCGCCCTCGTCCGCCGCGCGGCGGCCGTGGCGCACGGGCTGCCCTTTGCCCTCCGCCACGCGGTTGGGGTCCCCGGATGTCTCGGGCTTCCGTATGCTTGTGCCTCGTCCAGGGGTCTTCATATCGCCCTTGCCCCTCTCCCTGTCCCTGTCTCTGTCTCCAGAAGATTCAGGCTTCCGTATGCTCTGGGCCCGTGAAGGCGTTTTCATATCCTCTTTGCCTCTCTCCCTGTCCCGGTCTCTGTCACGGTCCCTGTCTCTGTCTCCAGACGTATCCGGTTTCCGTATGCTTTGGGCTCGTGAGGGCGATTTGGTATCGCTTCTGCCTTTCTCTCTGTCCCTGTCTCTGTCTCCAGACGTATCCGGCTTCCGTATGCTTTGAGCTCGTGAGGGCGACTTGATATCGCTTCTGTCCCTGTCTCGGTCCCGGTCCCGGTCCCTCGGTCCGTCTCCAGACGACTCAGGCTTCCGTATGCTCTGGGCCCGTGAAGGCGTTTTCATATCCTCTTTGCCTCTCTCCCTGTCCCGGTCTCTGTCACGGTCCCTGTCTCTGTCTCCAGACGTATCCGGTTTCCGTATGCTTTGGGCTCGTGAGGGCGACTTGATATCGCTTCTGTCCCTGTCTCGGTCCCTGTCCCGGTCCCTCGGTCCGTCTCCAGACGACTCAGGCTTCCGTATGCTCTGGGCCCGTGAAGGCGTTTTCATATCCTCTTTGCCTCTCTCCCTGTTTCTGTCTCTGTCCTTGTCCCTGTCTCTGTCTCCAGACGTATCCGGCTTCCGTATGCTTTGAGCTCGTGAGGGCGACTTGATATCGCTTCTGTCCCTGTCTCGGTCCCTGTCCCGGTCCCTCGGTCCGTCTCCAGACGACTCAGGCTTCCGTATGCTCTGGGCCCGTGAAGGGGTCTTCATATCCTCCTTACCCCTCTCTCTGTCACGATCTCTGTCACGATCTCTGTCCTTGTCCCTGTCCCTCGGTCCGTCTCCAGATGTGTCGGGTTTCCGTATGCTTTGGGCTCGCGAGGGCGACTTCGTATCCCCTCTGCCCTTCTGTCCGTCTTCAGACGAATCAGGCTTCCGTATGCTCCCCCTCCTCGAGGCCCCATGATTGTCGCTCCTATCGCGGTCCCGGTCCCGGTCTCGGTCCCGGTCCCTCGGCCCGTCTCCAGAAGTATCCGGCTTCCGTATGCTTTGGACTCGTGAGGGTGACTTGATATCGCTTCTGTCTCGGTCTCGGTCCCGGTCCCGGTCCCGGTCCCTCGGTCCATCTCCAGAAGATTCAGGCTTCCGTATGCTTTGGGCTCGTGAAGGGGTCTTCATATCCTCTTTGCCTCTCTCCCTGTTTCTGTCTCTGTCACGGTCCCTGTCTCTGTCTCCGGACGTATCCGGCTTCC